>PVKC010023634.1:0-17204 GCA_004027635.1 Crocidura indochinensis
GAGGAGGAGGAGGAGGAAAGCTGTGAAGTGGCTGTTGCTCCTGCACAGTCCACGTTTCCTAGTCCCTGAGCTGTTCGACTCTTGTGCATGGGGAGAGAGCACAGTACTGTCAGTGTCTGATCCCATGTCTTGAGTGCAGTTGGCGCCTTTGGGGTAGCTCCTCTGTGCTCCAGGCATGACCTCAGGGGCCTGATGCAGTCAGCAACAGGACAGCAGAAGAGCCAGTTCCTGGAGACGCCAGCCATGGACCCCACTGCCCCCTGAGCCATTGAGCTCACAATCTGGTACAGGACCCACAATTCTTTCCTTTCTGAGTGTTTTCATGTGGCCGATGGGGCTATTTTATTTATTTATTTATTTATTTATTTATTTATTTATTTATTTATTTATTTATTTATGGGTTTTGGGTCACACCTGGCAGCACTCAGGGGTTACTCCTGGCTCTACCCTCAGAAACTGCTCCTGGCAAGCTTGGGGGACCATATGGGATGCCGGGATTCGAACCACTGTCCTTCTACATACAAGGTAAACTCTTTACCTCCATGCTATCTCTTCGGCTATCTCTCCAGGGGCTATTTTTAGATGCCAAGCCCTGACCACTCCATCACTGAGCCAGTTTGTTGGTGGCTCTGCCCTGTCTGGCAGGTGTAGACTGCTGTGTGGACTTGGAGCCAATCGTGCACTGCACATTTCACTGCCTTGAAGTGTTCCCTTCACAGCCGCAACAGACCAGCCTGATTTCTTTCTTTTCTAGTCAGGTTTTATTTGGGAGGGGGAGGTTGATTCGGGGCCAAACCCATCAGTGCTGCTATTCCTAGTGCCAGAGATCAAGCCTTGCAAGGTAAGTCCTCTACCTACTGTACCTTCTCTCCAGACCCCTTGAATTTCTTTCTTTCTTATTCCAATTGAAGTAACATGGTTACAACAGTGTTCAAATTCATAATATTGGGGCAGGAATGATAGCACAGAGGAGTGGGCACTTGCCTTGCACAAAGCTGACCCATGATACATTCAAGCCCCAGCATCCCATATGGTCCACTGAGCACCACCAGTAGTAATTCCTGTGTGCAGAGCCAGGAGTAACCTGTGAGCATCTTTGGGTGTGACCAAAAACAAACAAAAAAGTAGAACTGGGACCAGAGCGATAGCAAAGCAGGTACAGTGCTTGCCTTCCATGTAGCTGACCTGGATTCAATCCCCAGCAGGAATAACCACTGAGCACCTACAGGTGTGCCCCCCCCCCAATAAAAACACACAAAAAATAGTAATGTTGATGTACAAAGTGTCTGTCCTCACCAATCAGTGCCCAAATCCTCTAGTCCCATATCTCTGGTCCGATTCTCATTCCCTTGATTATCTGTTTTGTGATCTGAAGCCTAAGTTTGGTCCTTTCTGATTCTGTCTCTCCCCTTGTTTTTTAACTTTCTATTCCCAAGATGAATGAGCCCATCCAGTATTTCCTTTGCCCTCTAACTTATTTTTCTCCCTTCATAGAATTGCCCTCTGCTTCTAGACACATAGCTATGAACTGTAAGATTCAGAAAACCAAGATGCCTGGGGAAAAATATCTGGTACCCAGGCCAAATGCAAAGAGGGAGGGAAGGAGCCTTATATAGAGCCTCCAAAGATCTCAGCCTGCAAGGCAGGCATCACATCACCTCCCAGCCTGAAGATCCATCCTCATTAAAACACCCCAAGTTCATTGGCATATGAGATGGCACCGAGGAGGATAGGAGCATGTTAGGGCATCTCTGCACAGGGCAGGGCTGGCCAGCAAGCGCCTTTCCCACACCAACCAGCTCCACGCTGTTAACCAGGCATTTCCTGTGGATTGAATTTTCTTATCCTACTGGGGTTTTGTTGGTTTTGTTTTTGTTTTTGTTTTTTGTTTCTGTAGCCAGAAGTCTTGTCATATTTTCTCTTGCCTTTTAGTCACTTTCCCAAATATGGGCATTCTTATCTCACAGCTAATTCCCCCAATTCAGTCAATTCTCAGGCAGGAAGTGTTTCGAGTTTTGTGGTCTTTGTCAGCAAGTATGCGTGCGAGTATGTACTTGTGAGCACCTATGTGTGTGTGCGTGCCTGAGTGGGGGTGGCGTGTGGGTGTGAGAATGTGTGTTCAAATAGTCTAGATTTGCAGCCACGTTGTGATTGGTCAAATCCACCCCTTCAGTCATTTGTTTAGCAAAGAAGATCTAAATTGGAAGGTTTCCCTTCCCATAATAAGGGCTTTCTTTCTTTCCTTTTATTTTTGGGCCATACCTGGTGGCACTCAGGAGTTACTCATGGCTTTACACTCAGTAAACACTCCTAGAAGTGCTCAGGGTTTCCTATGGGATGCCAGGGATTGAACCTGGGTTGGACATGTGCAGGGTAAGTACCCTCCCTTCTTCGCTATTCTCTCCAGCTTCCCTTCTTGTACATACGCATACATTTCATGCCCTGTTCTCATTTGCAGCTTAAGGGAGACCAATGTTCCATGGTGGAGTGTTGGCTCAACCTTAATTTAAAGGACACCCCAGACCTGCAAAGGAAGCTCAGCGCCGAAGCAATAACCTGTTTCTCACCACCTCTGAAAGCCTGTACTCTCCCACCCAAAGATGATAGAACTTTTGCTCAAGATTTGTTTAGCTGCACTTGGCAAATGTCAAGTCCATTGCTCTGTGTTTCGATGGCAACAGGCAAAAATGAGATCTCTGGCTCCCTGATGGGGATGGCCACTCCTTGCTAGTGTCCATCCACCAGCATGAGTGTCTCACAGGGCCACTGTTAAGTGGGAAACTTCTGGGAGTTTCCTTCTATCCGGGATAAATATCAGCTCCCAATCAACACAAAATTTTCCCCTAGGCCCCCTTCCAGCTCCAGAATTTAATGAGAGAGACAGGTGCTGGGAGTCCTGAACATGAAAAGCAACTCAAGAGAGTTTCTGTGTTGAAAATTCCAGATAATTCCAGAACATTCTTAAGCTTCTTGGTCTCCTCCCTCCAATCAAATCACAGGACAATAGGGGTCCCACAATAGCCACTAATGGTTAGTTTGCTACCTGGTGTGGCTGATTAATAAAAAGGAAAGAAAACTGCAAAATTGGGCTCTATTGAGTTCAAGTTCACCCTCCCTTCACAGCTGTCAGCCTGAAACCCAGGTCTTCCATGCATCCCAGACGAGCCTGGAAGGTTTTGGTTCAAGCTCAGCTGAATTCTGCTTATAACAAATCTAACTATGAGCCAGTGAACAAAGGTTATCTTTGACTTACAACTCTGTTGTGTTTTCCTTTTTGTTTTGCCTAGGATGGGTGTCCAGAGTGGTGTTCAGGAGGTCCATGAACCCCACTTGGCCACATGGGGTTTGGTGATTTTTTTTTTTTGGTTTGGTGATTTAATAAGAGGGCCAGAGTATAAAATGTGAGCCTGGGTGGTTACCAATCCCATTCTGATACTTGGGGACCAACAGAACCACACCTAGCAGCACTTGGGGGAACCATATGGTGCCAGAAATCAAGCCAGAGCTGGTTGCCTCTCAAGCATGCTCCCTAGCCCTGGTACAATCTGCCTCTTCAGCCACATGCTTATTCTATTTCTTCGAGGGCAGCAGCACCCAGTGGAGCTCAGGGCTTACTCCTGGTTGCACTCAGGGATCACTGAGAAACCATAAGGAGTGCTGAGGACTGAAATCAGGTGTCAAGTGGGAAGCACTTTCCCTGCTGTACTATCTTTCTGACTCCTGGTTATGCTGCTCTGCAGAACACAATTTGGCCAGAGACTTTCTTTCAACATAGCCGTCCCATAGCTGTAGTTGGACTACTCTCTCTATTCCTGCAATAACGGGAGGATCATGCCAAGCTCCAAGCACAGAATCATCATGAACAACCAGCTTGACTAAACCCAGCATCTCTTACTGCTTCTCGCAATACCAACCAAGTTGGGCCGAAGTCTGGATGGACGGATGGAGCCAGCCAAGGCAGCTGAGATCTGCCAAGCAGCAGGAAGGCCTGATCCAGGAAAGGGAGCCCCGCTCCACAACCCCAGAGACTGTCCCCAGCCAAGAGAGTTGCAGAGATGTGAGCACAGAAATAACATGTCGGTTGGTAACAGGAGAGCAAGGACTAATGGGCAGGGGTCTGAGACCCAGGGAGGCCCTAATGGACTCAGAAGGGCAGGTGGGTTCCAAACCTCACCTTTGGGGGAGCACCAGAAATATTGATGCAATTAAAAGGGGCCCCTCGAACCTGGGTGCCAGCCTGCCAGCTCTGCCTGTTTTGGAAACTCCTAATACGTCCCCATTTACCTGCCCAAGACTGTTGTCTACCCCCTAACTTCTCAGCCAGTGAAAGGCATCTCCACTATCACCTCCCAGCATCCTATCCTTTACTAAGTAGAAACAGGCTAGAACTACCAAGTAGTTCTCACAGGGAGCACCTCCAGGCTCACCCTCGGCAGTGAGGCCGCTGCCAAATTCCTCAGACACCGTCTCCAGCTGGCTGGCCCACAGCTTTAGGCCTCTCTCATTTCCCTGCCTTTGCCCCTGCCTCTTCTAGTGCCTCTTCTGGTGTCCCTAAAGGCCATTTGGTCACTCCTGCCTAATCCTTAAGAGACCAAATTCCCGAACATGTGAGCACGAGAGCAGTTGGGATTGCCCTGAAGGGGAAGGCAACAGGAAGGCTTGTGTGCATGTAACAGGGCTGTGGCTCAGTTACAAGGTCTCAGGGACTCGGGGCTGGGTGCTGGGGCCCTCAACTGTGTATGCTGAACATGGCCTGCCACCCCTCCAAAACATGAGCCATCACACCCCAGGCACCCATCAATCTACTGGGCTACTGGAATGGAGGAAACATGCCCCACTTTTCAGTTTCATTTTGAACATTTTCATGGAAGGTCTGGCTGTGTAGGTGGGTCCAGGCTTGGTTTAACAAGTTTACTGAGGATGGGAACACTGGTAGATTCTGGACACAACAGAACCTCAAGATGCCATCCATGTGGACAGAAGCAGATGCATGGTCTGGTCATGAAAACGCAATGGCCCTGGTCCTGTGCCCCTGCTCATGGGGCAGTATAGAGATGTCAGAGGGTCCAGACTTCCAGCCTCAGGCTCCAGTGTCCCATCCTTAGCCTCAGGTTCCAGGTCTGTGTGTGTGTATGTGGGCGGGGGGGGCGAGGGGTATGAGAGAAATTGCCAAATGACAGCCAATGAGAAGGGAAGAAAAGGTGCCCAGAGAGCACTTGGCCCTGAGCCTGGGTGGCTCACGGTGGGCGGTATGCTTCCTGATACCTTTACCCCTTGGCAGGATGAGATCAAGGTTAATCAGGGCAACAGGTTGAACTGATTCACTGCTGTGGGGCCCCTCAGGAGCTAGGGAGAGCTGCCTGGCACCATTACTGCCCAAAGGCTGGTGTGAGGGGTCCTCTGCTAGTTCTCCCAGCTCCCAGCAGAGAAGGAAACTTCTAGAAAGAAGCCTATCTGCAGCCCGGACAGATGGGCCTGCAGCCTAGACTTGGGTCTTTGCTAGCCAGAGAGAATGCCCAGCAGCAGCCTATGATTCATTGTTGATTCATAGTTTAAACCTAAGGGACCTGTGGCGAGGTAACTGGCTTGGGAAGTTTCGGGAGACTGTAGCTCTTATTTTCCTAGGGGGACTGAGACACTGGGGGCTACCTCCTGGACAAGTCTGCCACTTCCCCAGGTCCCATGGTACTGAGGGGTCTCCTCTTTGCCCCAGAGGCAAGCAGGAAATGGGTGTGTTGGGACAGAGCTCGGGAGGGAAAGCAAACCAAAGGGCCTGCTGGGCTGGGTAGGGTATCACAGCTCCTTTCACGGCTCCCGGGTGTGTGTGAAGGAGCAAGTGAAAAGGTGTATCAGGGGCCAGAGTGGTGGCGCAAGCAGTAAGGCGTCTGCCTTGTCCGCGCTAGCCTAGGACGGACCGTGGTTCAAATACCTGGTGTCCCATATGGTCCCCCAATCCCTGAGTGATTTCTGAGCGCAGAGCCAGGAGTACCCCTGAGCGTCACCGGGTGTGTTCCCCTCCCCCCCAAAAAAAGGCGATTCACTGAAATGAGGCTTTTCATCCACGTGGGCAGGTGTGTAGGTGGGAGGCAAAGGTAATGGTTTGCAACAGGGTGTAATTTGATAATTAATGGGGGAAGTTGTTAGGATAATCTTGAGGGAGAACCAGGAAATGAAGAAATCCATCTTTATTAAGAAAAAAACCCAGGGGTAGTTATTGGAAGGCTTATTAGCTGGGTGGGCTGGTCAGCTTTCAGCCCCCACCCTGGCTGGACTGCCCTGGATTTGGTCCGAGTCTCACCACCAAATGCCACTGCTGCTGCAAATGCACGAGAGAAGGGTGTCTGTGTGTGCGTCTGTGTCTATGTGCTTGTCTTTAGGTGTCTGTACATGTCTGCATGTTTGTGTGTCAGAGTGGGTGTCTGTATATGTCTGTGTGAGGGTATGTATTTGAGTGTGTGTATATGTCGGTGTGTGTCTGAGTGTATGGGTCTGTATATATATCCGTGTTTCTGTATGATACGCATATATCTAGTTTCTGTGTGGGTCCATGTGTATATCTCTGTGTGTGTCTCTGTGTGTGTTTGTGTGTCTGTGTATCTAAGGTTTCTGCTTCCCCCAAGGCCCCACCAATGCTTCTGTTATGCTTCTGAGGATGGGCATATCATCAACCTGATGTGCCCACCATGCTCCTTGCTGGGCTCCCTAAAGCCCACAGAGCTGGACAGAAACAAGCTCAGACACCAGACCTGGGCAAATGGATTGTACTATTGGCCAGGACCTGGGATGACTTAAAAAGGTTCCCCAGCACCCAGTGAAGGGGAATCTAAGTCTGGACTCAGCATTCACCTTCCCTGAGTGACTTGCATGACTTCAGGCCAGATTAATGTCCTCACATTTCTACAGAGGTAAAGACTTGCATCTCTCACAGAAATAGGTTGTGAGAATGGGCAGTCCTTCTAGGGGGGAAATACAGCAGATTCTGCCCTGAGTTACCAACTATGATCTAGAAGCTCTGTCCAGTATGGCAGCCACCACCAAAATGGCCATTGCTAGAACTTCCCTATTCAATATGGCAGTTACTCACCGCAGGGACCAAATTAGAAGTTCTGTCCAATATGGCAGTCACTAGCCATTAAGGATGGAAACTATGGCTAATAAGGGATGATATGTGCTATAGGGATAGAAAAACACTGATTTTGTATAAGACTTTGTATAAGGTGGAGAATAGATTAGAAACCAACTCGAGGATAGTTTATATATATTGGGTTCAATAGATGCTACCAAAATCAATGTTATAGCCTAATTATTTTCTTGATCAAAAACACAAAATAGAGCATCTTAACCACTGCTAAGTGTGCAGTTAAGTGGTGTTAGGACCAATGCTCACATGATATAAATCTCACCTCCAAAACTTTCTCTGTCTTGCAAATCTGAACTTCTCTACTCATTCGGTAACTACTTCCCCTTTCTGCCCTTCCCACCCATTCCTTGGCAACCACTGTCCTACTTTCTATTTCTACGATCTGGACCGTAGATACATAATTAAAATAGAATCACTTAGTATTTTTTGTTTTGTTTTGTGATTGGCCTATTTCAATGAGCAGAAAGTTACTCATATTTAACCATGTTGTAACACATGGAGCAAGAATTCCTTCCTTTGACCATTAGAAAATTTAAGTTTTATATTTCTATTGGATACTGCTAGCCTGGAAACAGCTTTGTTTTTGTTTGTTTGGATTCTGGGCCACACCTGGGAGTGTTCAAGGCTCACTCCTGACTCTGTACTCAGGAATCACTCCTGACAGGGCTGGAGGACCCTATGTACAGTTGCTATGGACCCAAGAACAAGGGATCATTCCCACCCTCCATCCTAATCCCTCTTTAGAACAATTACCGTATTTGCCTGCGTATAAGACGACCTCCTAATTTTGCAGTTAAAACATAGGTTTAGGCCTATATTCGCTGTATAAGACAGAACGTTCCTGTGCTGCAGCTGTATGTACCACAGTGAGCCAATCACAACAAGCAAAGGTTCAAAGGGTACACTGGAATAGACTTCCTCTCTGACTCTGGCCCATCTGAGCAGGCTCTTGACAGTGTAGATTCGGGTCCAGAACATTGTCTAATTTGCATGCATCAAAAGCCTGCTTGGATTGGCCGAGTTAGAGAGGCAGTCTGAGCAGTCTTGCAGTGATTGGTGCAGGATTGAGTTGGAAAATTCGTTTTGTGGCAATATCCAGACAATTTTCGTTTGGGGCCGGAGAGATAGCATGGAGGTAAGGCATTTGCCTTTCATGCAGAAGGACGGTGATTCGAATCTCAGCATCCCATATGGTCCCCTGTACCTGCCAGGAGCGATTTCTGAGCCTAGAGCCAGGAGTAATCCCTGAGTGCCACTGGGTGTGACCCAAAAACCAACCAAACAAACAATTTTCATTTAGTGGCATATTGAAACATTTTTCGGGGATATACTCGGCATATAAGATGATCCCCGATTTTCAGTTGACTTTTTGTTTTGTTTTGTTTCAAAAGTCGTCTTATACGCAGGCAAATATGGTAATTTGTAACCTACCATGAGGTGAAAGTTCTAGATAAAATAACTCAACCATGTGTATGACTTAAAAAATTTAATGAACAAACTGTAATATGAAAGATAAAGTATACATTCTTTATGTATATATAGAAAAGATATATTCAATTTGGGTTGTTTTTAGGGGAGGGAACACCCAGCTGTGCTCAGGGATGACTCCTCATTCTACAAGCAGAGCTCACTTCCACCAGAGCTCCGGGGATCATATGAGGTGCCAGAAATCAAACCTGGGCTGATGGAGTGCATGGCAAGCACCCAACTCACTGTATTGTCACTCAGTCTCCTAAAATAAGTATTTTATGTTATGTTTAGACAGGAATAGTTAAGGAAGACATAATCAGATACTTAAACACACATATCAACTTACCAGGAATGGTTTTTCTTCCATTGCAGATTGAATAACTCAAATTTTAAGATGTTGCCACCAAACTGATTTTTGGAAATGAAATGATTCGGTCAAGTTGCAATGAAAAGAGGAGCCATTTTTCTATTCATGGAACTCCATTTCTATGAAATGAACTATGAATCAAAGAGAAAAAAAATCCATATGTAGTGATGTGAATGTTTGCATATTAGTTAAATTTTTGACTTAGGAACTTTGAAGTTTGTTTGACCTAATATGTGCTTCATGGGATAGAGAATGTAATATATTGAGTTATTTTTCAATGTGCACAAAGGAGGATGTTCAGTGTTGTTCTGCTCTGTTTATCTATGAAGACTGGGATCACCCTATTGTCAGCAGGACAACGCCTCTGAAGACTAGGATTACCCAGGAGTCAGCAGAACAATGTCTGTGAAGACCAGAATCACCCATGATCAGGGGGACATTTCCTGTTTGTGGGTCAATGGCAGGAATATAAGAAATCCATTTTGAAGGACACACTGATCCACTGATTTCTCCAACAGTCTCCCTGTGGCCTGGCCCACTAACTTCACACAGGGAAACCCTTGTCCCGATTCTCCCCAAACTAGACATCCCCCTCCCATATTCTTTCTTATTTTCCTTTTAGCCACAGTGGCTTACAATATTGTTACCGAAGGAATAACGAGTATATCATTTTCCTTCCTTTCAGCACCTAGATCCTATCCAGAGTGATCATTTCCCATCTGGATAGTTTTGTTGCCTGGGGGACATGAAGCACTTTCCCCCACAACACACAATGCAAAGTATTAAGGAGAAAATGCACCAGAAATATATTCCGAGCCTAAAGATAAATAGCAGCAATTTCCTTTCAGTATATTGGCATGAGAGAGGCCACTAGTTTTAAGTGGGGTCTTGGTGAAGGTCCTGGGGCGGGGGGCAAAGTAAGATGTCTGACCCTGGTTTACAGCACCTCCTACACTATGTGGGCTTCATCTCATCACTAGGACTAGCGATGCCGAAAGAAGGCATCTCTCCCCCCAGGTGGATTTTGCCCCTAAATTATCAGCGAAAGATCAAAATTAGGAGAGGCATGAGGGAATCTTTTAAGAAGTAGGAGACGGTCTCAGAATGCCTAAATGGCACTCATTGACTGCTGAGGAAGAAACTATCTGGACATGAAAATGCAACCTTCGTTTGGACCATTCTCCTAAACAAGAAAGTACTCCTAGTAACAAAGAAATTGCGGCCCAAGTTGTCTCTGTAGAAGACAGAACCTCCTTACAGTCCAAAATCAACCTTTCTGGGGTACAGAAAGAACCTGAACTCCAGAAAGTTTTTTCTTTTCATCTACAACTGCAGCCGCTTCTTTATTTCTCAGAATAAAGGCTTGCTAAAAAGTAGAAAAAGAAAAGATATCTCTACAGTTATGCTGGACTTCAAAATAGTTCTTTGGAGGAAACACTTTGATGAGTTAAGTGTAAATGAGTGAGAAACACATGGGTCCGATTGCTCTGAATAGATGCATGGCATTAAGAAAGTAAAACCTGCCTGGAAAACATGGTTTGGACTTGGATCCTGTCAGCTCCCCAAACGCTGAGTGGTGTTGTAGAAGCTGTCTACACTCCTCTCCAACCTCCTCCTGAGGAGTTTCTTGACAAAATACAGTTGGCCCTTAAAGTGGTTTTTAGGGCCCAGATCGGTAGCACAGCAGGTAGGGTGTTTGCCTTGCATGTGGCCAACACTGGTTTGATTCCCAGCATCCCATAAGGCCTCCCAAGCCTGCCAGAAATAATTTCTGAGCACAGAGCCAGGAGTAACCCCTGAGCACCACCAGGTATGGGCCGGAGAAAAGAATTTTTTGTGTATTCACAGATGTGTGTGCCCATCATCTCAACTGCCTTTAGATTTTCATCACCTCAAAAGAATCGCCCTCAGTTGGGACTGGAGCAATAAAACAGCAAGTAGGGCATTTGTCTTGCAATCCAGGAATAGTCCCTAAGTACAGAACCTTGAAGCCAAAGCGTGAGTCGGGAGTGTGGCCCACCCCCCGCCCCCCAAATCACCCTCAATGGAGAAATTGTACAGAGGGTAGGACATGTAGCCAACCTGACTAGATTCAATGTCTAACACCACATATAACCAGGACTGATTCCTGAGCCAGGAGTTAGGTCTGAGCACCGCTGGATGAATACAAACCTCTCCCCACCAAAATAAAAACCAGCCCGTTACCCTCTGTATTCCCTTCCCAGAATTCTCATCCTTATTGGGCAAATTCTTAATTGACTTTCCAAGCTCAACAGATTGTCCTGATCTGGACGTCCATTGAAAAAGAATCAGATAAGTGGCCTCTTAGGATTGGAGTCTCTTGTTTAGCAGAACATGTTCAAGGTTTCCACCACATCAGAACTTGGATCCATTTTTCTTGTAACTGATGTCAGTCATCAGAGAGACCACATTTTGTTTGTCTTTCTCAGGTGAGGGACATTTGTTTGAGCTGTTTTCTCCATCTGGTTCTTATAATGTTGCTGTGGCCACTTATGGAACCCAATGGAATAACACCATGGAAGGAAAAAAAAAAAAGAAGCCCTGATGTGTTACCACATGACTAAATCTAGAAAATATTATGCCACTGCAAATAACCAATTAGTGCTCTGAAATACAGCTGCTTGACAGAGACATCTTGACCAAAAGAGGACATTTCTAACCTCCATCCTGTCCCTTCCTCAATCAATGCATGTTCTTTTTCCAGGTGGCAGATCAACCTGCTGCAGGCAAGCCTCTAAATGAAACTGAGACAAGTCAGCCTGAGGCCTCAGGCAGCTTCCTAACCAACCCACTTCTTTCACTGCCTCCTGCTGGCTGCTTTACTTCTCCCTGAAAATTCATCCTCCATTTCCTTTGACATAGCTGGACAAGCTCTCACTACAAGTCTTTCCAGACTGACCACATTACTCCCTTGCTCCCTTTGCCATGCATGCGCCAACATGCCCTGCCCTCTTCCTGGGAGACTCCGGAAGACCCATAAATATTAGAGAAAGATTCGCTGTGCTTGGTGTGGGAGACCTGAGGGCAGACCAATCATGTTGACCTGGAATCAACAACCCAGAGGGAAAGACCAATGGAGACCAGAAATGAAGGGTCCTCAGAGGACCAGGGGAATGCTAAAGGGGTGCTCTTGCCAGACACAGAGCAGAGGGTGATTTCAGGAGGAGGTGTCCTAGGGAAAGACATCATCAAATGGAGCTCCTTCCCCCACAATAGGCATCACTTCAGTTCTTTTTTTCGTTGTTTGTTTTGGGGTCATACCCAGTCGTGCTCAGAGGTTACTGGTAGGCTGGGGGGGTGGGCGGCAGAGAGGGGGCAACCATATGAGATGCCGGGGATTGAACCTGGGTGAATTATTTGCATGCAAGGCAAACGTCCTATCCACTGTGCTATCACTCTGACTCCCCTCTGGGGCTGAGGGGTAGAACCTTTGACCTCATAACTATCTCCTGGGTGGTGGTAGGCCCAGCACTGTACAGGGAGCTGACAGGAAGAGAAAAGAACGAAGGCGTTTGTCTCGAATGCAGAAGGTCGGTGGTTCGAATCTTGGTGTCCCACACGGTCCCCCAAACCTGCCAGGAGCAATTTCTGAGCATAGAGCCAGGAGTAACCCGAGCACTGGTGGGTGTGAACCAACCCCCCTCCCCAATAAAAAATAAATAAAAGGATTGGCTTAGGGGAAACACCTGAAACAGAGTAATATTTACCCAGGTTGCACACCGAGGGCCTTATAATGGGGGTGAATACCTGGCATCTGAGGTGAGCATTAGCAGGGGCCTCTTACAAACATACACAAAACTCTCAAAGCTATAAGAGGTGGGGCAAGAATGAGGAATTCAGCTCCCTGTCTAAATCCTGATACTGCCTTTTGTATGAGTCTTTTACTTTCCAAACTTCTCATCTCCCTTACAATGCCTGCAAATTGGGGTGCCCTACTACTAAGGAAAAAGATTAGGGATGAACATGAGGGGAGGGCAGTGGGTTTGGGGAGGGAAAGAAGCTGACCTGTGGTCAGCCTAAATCAGGGGAAATTTTCCCTACAAATTTTTCACCAAGTAAGGCAAGAATCATTGCTTGCCAATGGCATTCGGATCTCCAGAGGAGTGAGGTCAACTCACTAAATGTAAGGGACACCAAAGCATGTCCCAGTCCCCCCCTAGTCCTACTGGTTGTCAGTTCAAGAATCTGTGGAGGGGCCAGAGAGATAGCATGGAGGTAAGGTGTTTGCCATGCATGCAGAAGGTCGGTGGTTCAAATCCCGGCATCCCATATGGTCCCCCAAGCCTGCCACGAGCGATTTCTGAGTATAGAGCCAGGAGGAACCCCTGAGCGCTGCCAGGTGTGACCCCCCCCCAAAAAAAAAAGAATCTGTGGAAACAGCCTAGACTGACTAATTGCACTAATTATCTTAAGAATCAATGGCTGGGGGTCAGAGCAATAGCACAGCAGTAGGGCATTTGCCTTGCATGTAACCAACCCAGGAGGAGACCTGGTTCAAACTCCGGCATCCCATATGGTCCCCCGAACCTGCCAGGAGGGATTTCTGAGTGCAGAGCCAAAGAGTAACCCCTGAGTGCCACCAGGTGTGGCCCCAAAACAAAACAAAAAAGAATCAATGGCTGGGGCTGGAGCCTTAGTACTCAAGGTAGGGTGTTTACTTGGCACATGAATGACCAACGTTCAACCTGTGGCACCCCATCTAGTTGTCTGAGCCTTGAGAGGAGTGATTCCTGAGCATAGAGCCAAGGAGTCAGCCTTGAGCACTTCCAAGTGTAATCCAAGAACTAAATCAAACAAAAAGAATCGGGGCCAGGCGGTGGTGCTTGCCTGCCTAGCCTTGCCTGCGCTAGCCTAGGACGAACCACGGTTCGATTTCCCGGTTTCCCATATGGTCCCCCAAGCCAGGAGCGACTTCTGAGCGCATAACCAGGAGTAACCCCTGAGCGTCACTGGGTGTGGCCCCCCCCAAAAAAACCCAAAAAAAAAACCCCAAAAAGAAATCAAGGCTATTCCCTGTCTCCAGCACCACTGTGGTGGCCCAGGTGCACCCGAGGGCAATAACAGTACCACAAGTTCAGTGGCTGTACCGAATCACCTGCCTGGCTGGCCGGGAACTGCCAGGAGTGGCCTCTGACCACCTGAGCACTGGACAGGCTCCCGCACTGAGAAGGCTCACAATCTCTGATGAAGGTATGAGGCCAGAGCACAGTGCTGGCTGTTTTGGCCCATGCTCCGCCATGCCTGTTGGGGTGCCCTTTTCAGTCAGCTGGCCAGCAGAGTACCACACACAACACAAAGTCTGTCATGCAAACTTTAGAGTGGCCAGTCCTGCTGGGTAGCTGGGGGGGGGCATCCTGTCCACAAACCATTCCCTCCACTCAGAGCTGACCTCTGCCTCCTCCGAGTCACTGGTGACCTGAACCCCAAGGCAGAGAACATTGGTTTGTTCCCTCTGAATCCGTGTCTCCGGGGAACCGTTTCTTGAATATGGTCTTCGGAGCTTTCGAAATTGAGCTTAGAGCAGGCAAAGGGACAGATAGCAGATAGACAGATGGGACAGCTACCAGCTCCAGGGGCTTGGAGACGCTGCAGGCTCCTGGGCATGGCTGGTCCACTCTGCCAGAAGGGGCTTGTGACACAAGTCAGGGTGCGCGGGGACCGGAGAAGCAGGAGGGACTGGGTTAGGGCATCCCCAACCCCATCCCATCTGGCTTCACTAGCTTGTCCTTGCCTCCCTTCGGGACTCCATCACCCCAGGTGGGCACTTGCTTCTGTCTGCCCATTCCAGTGCTCACACCGCCTCCTCCAGAAAGCCTGCAGAGACACCTCCCAAAGAAAGGGGTTCGTGGTCCCACCAGCTATGCAGCAACCACTAGGAATGAAAGTCTCACTGATTTGTGGGCCCCATGGGGGCGGGGCTCACCCCTCCTTTAGAGCTGCAGGGGTGGAAGCAGCATGCAGACATGGCACAGGTATAGGGGGGACTAGAGTCACAGGGGCCTGAGTGCACTCACTTGGTCTGGGGTGACCAGTCATGGGAGTCCACAACTTTAGGCTGCTGTGGGATCCTAAAGGTCCCACTACCCAAACCCTCTAGCCAATCTGACAGTCTCTATTCGAGGGGAGGTTGTGAGCAAACAAGGGGGGGGGGGGCTGTGAGGTGCTGGGGTATCAGGATGCAGAAGGCAGGGCTGTGTGGGTGCAGGAATTAGTCGTGCGGTTGCAAAGCTGTAGGGTGTAGAGGTGTGGGTACAGGATGGTAGGAATTTGGAGGTATAAGGGTGTGGGTGTACAGGAGAGTAGGACTATAGGAGTGCAGGAGGGTGGGGATGTGGGAGTTTAGGGGCACAGGAGCAACATGATGACAGAGGACCAGGGTACAGAGCGCAGGACATGCTCCCCCCAGCACCACCACCCCTCCCCATCAATGAGTACACACAGCAGAGCAAGACATGTGGCACAGTTGTTGAGCATTCGAAAACTGTCTTTCAAATTTCCCCCTCTTGCAAGGGGCCAAGGTTGGAGCAGGCGAGAATTGCTGAGAGCCGGGACAGCCACAAGTGGGTGGATAGGAGCCCCCTCCCCCAGGTCTTCGGTGCCAAGGGTGGCCCTTCGCACCAATCAGTGAGATGCAGATCCCAGTCCCAGCCCAGCGCCTCCTTCCTTGCACTGCGCCCGGCTCACCAGGATTTGCAGGAAGAGGCAGCCACGATCAACCTGGCCCGGCCAACAGCGAGCACGGCCCTGGCACAGGGATGGGGGAGAACTCGGGACCTAGAACCAAAACTAGGGTGAGGAGGTTGGGAGGTAAGGATCTAGTAAGTGGTGTTCTGCTGTGGGGGTCCCTTTGTCCCTCCCCCCCGAAGACTGACATTTCAAAGGCAGGAAAATACCATCTCTCAGCAGGACAGGCAGCTCGCTGTTCCCAGCATTCCCCAGAAATAGGGCTGGGGGTGGAAATGAAAACCACATGCCCAGTGCACAGTGGCCCGTCTCGCTGACCCCGGAGCCCCAGGTTGAAGGGACATTCTTTCTCATACTCTGTTGCCTTCCAGAAGCCAAGGCCGTAAATCAGATTCCAAGAACAGACAGGCAGCTGGGCAAGGGATGGCTGACCTGCCCCAACAGACCACCCAGCACAGTCCCAAAAGAAGTCACCTGCATGGGTGGAAATGCCAGGCTCATCAGACCTGGCCAGGATGCCTGTGACAGACAGAGGTAGGTCTTCACTCAGCAGGAGGCTGGATGGCTCAAGAGGAGCGAGAGGGGAGAGGCTCTAGCCTGCAGCGTGAGGTGAGAGAAGTTGGTGGGAGACAGGTCAGGACACCCTGCAGGGTAGGGTTAGGATACTCCATGGGGCAAGATGAACGGGGTCAGAAATCCCTGCAGGGTGGGAGAGGGGTCAGGATACTCGACAGGGATAGGGCGAGAAAGTTCAGGACACCCTGTAGGTGTGGGAGGGAAGGGGTCAGGACAGCCTGCAGGGTGGGGTTAGGATACTCCATAAGGGAGTGGGAGAGGGATGAGGACACCCTGCAAAAGCAGTGAGAAAGTTCAGTGTACTCTGTAGGGCTGAGGGCAGGGGAGTGGTCTAAACATCCTGTAGGGGTGAGGTGAGAGGTGAGGACATCCTGCAGGGATAGGGTGGGGTTAAGTGTACTTTGCAGGGTGAGGTGCAAGGGCTTCTCTACACACTAGGCAGGGTTGGAGATGGGGGGGGGGGGTGTCTTGGGACTTCTCTCCTGGAACAGAAATGGAGGCTCAGTAGCAAAGTCAGTCCAGTGTTAGTGCTTCGAGTCTTGCGGGGGTTAGTTCTAGAATCGGGTTCCACAGTGAGTGCCCTGTGTCCCTATGCTGCTTCGCCCACCTACCTCTGAAAGTGAAATACCGACGGGGCCCCAGTGGCTGCACCCCTCTTTCCTGGCCTGGATCCCATGTGGGTGGGTCAGTACAGGGCAAGGTTCTGAGCAGTGTAAGTGGGGGGGGGGGCTGCCCTAATCCTTGCAGGACTGAGAGGGAGGGCTGCACGAAAAAGCATCTGTGTGGAGTCCCATCTGGGACACCCCAGAGCCCCTACCCTTGCTGGAAATAAAGTGGAGACTGTGGAAGGGACAAGGTCCCCTCAGTTGGGTTTGTTGGGGTTACATCAGCCTCCCATCTGCGGGACCAAGATCTGGCTTGAGACTGGAGTGGGAACACTTGGAG
>PVKC010023635.1:0-17203 GCA_004027635.1 Crocidura indochinensis
AAAATGAAAAGGGGGAGATCACGACAGATATTGCAGAGATCCAAAGGGTAATCAGAGACTACTTTGAGAAACTTTATGCTACTAAACATGAGAACCTAGGAGAAATGGAAAAATTCTTGGACACTTATAACCTTCCACATTTAAGTAAGGAGGATGTAGAATATCTTAACACCCTCATTACCACTGAGGAAATTGAAAGTGTAATCAAACATCTACCCAAAATAAAAGTGCAGGTCCATATGGATTACCTAATGAATTTTTTCAAATCTTTCAAGAGGAGCTACTACCAATTCTAGCCAGGCTCTTCATGAAATTGAAAAGACGGGTACACTCCCAAACAGCTTTTATGAAGCCAACGTCACCTTGATACCAAAACCGGACAGAGATGCTGCCAAAAAAGAAAATTACAGACCAATATACCTGATGAACGCTGATGCAAAGATCTTCAACAAAATCCTGGCAAATAGGATCCAATGTGTCATCAAGAAGATGATATATACGACCAAGTAGGTTTCATCCCAGGAATGCAAGGATGGTTTAACATCCGTAAATCTATTAACATCATACACAATATCAACAAGAAGAAAAACAAAAATCACACGATCACATCAATAAACGCAGAAAAAGCATTTGATAAGGTCCAACACCCGTTCTTGATCAAAACGCTCAGCAAGATGGGAATGGAAGGCACCTTTCTCAATCTAGTTGAAGCCATCTACCACAAGCCAATGGAAAATATTATCTTCAATGGAGAAAAACTAAATTTTCTAAATTCTGGTACAAGACAAGGCTGTCCGCTCTCACCCCTTCTCTTCAACATAGTACTGGAAGTTCTTGCTATAGCGATCAGACAAGAAAAAGATATTAAGGGAATCCAGATAGGAAAGGAAGAAGTCAAGCTCTCACTGTTTGCAGATGACATGACACTCTACTTAGAAAACCCTAAAGACTCTACGAAAAAGCTTCTAGAAACAATAGACTCATATAGCAGGGTGGCAGGCTACAAAATTAACACACAGAAATCAATGGTCTTTTTATACAACAATAATGATAGGGAAGAGATGGAAGTCAAGAAGGCAATCCCATTCACAGTAGTACCACACAGACTCAAATATCTTGGAGTCAACTTGGCCAGAGACATGAAGGACCTATAACAAAGAAAACTATAAAGTCCTACTCCAAGAAATAAGAGAGGACACACGGAAATGGAAACACATACCCTACTCGTGGATTGGCAGAATTAACATCATTAAAATTGCAATAATCCCCAAAGCATTATACAGATTTAATGCGATTCCCTTAAAAATACCCATGACATTCTTCAAAGAAGTGGATCAAACACTTATGAAGTTCATCTGGAACAATAAACACCCTCGAATAGCTAAAGCACTCCTAGGGAAAAGGAAAATGGGAGGCATTACTCTCCCCAACTTTAAACTGTACTACAAAGCAATAGTTATCAAAACAGCATGGAATTGGAATAAAGATAGACCCTCAGATCAGTGGAATAGGCTTGAGTTCTCAGACATTGTCCCCCAGACATACAATTACCTAATTTTTGACAAAGGAGCAAGAAATCCAAATTGGAGCAGGGAGAGCCTCTTCAACAAGTGGTGCTGGCAGAACTGGTTAGCCACTTGCACAAAAGCGAACATAGACTCCCAGTTAACATCATGTATGAAGGTAAAATCCAAATGGATTAAAGACCTTGATATCAGACCTGATACCATAAGGTATATAGAACAACACGTTGGTAAAACACTCCATGACATTGAAACTAAAGGCATCTTCAAGGAAGAAACTGCACTTTCTAAACAAGTGGAAGCAGAGATCAACAGATGGGAATACATTAAACTGAGAAGCTTCTGCACCTCAAAAGAAATAGTACCCAGGATACAAGAGCCACCCACCAAGTGGGAGAAACTATTCACCGAACACCCATCAGACAAGGGGCTAATATTCAAAATATACAGGGCACTGACAGAACTTCACAAGAAAAAGACATCTAACCCCATCAAAAAATGGGGAGAAGAAATGAACAGACACTTTGATAAAAAAAGAAATACAAATGGCCAAAAGGTACATGAAAAAATGCTCCTCGTCACTAATCATCAGGGAGATACAAATCAAAACAACGATGAGATACCATCTCACACCACAGAGATTGGTGCACATCACAAAGAATGAGAATAATCAGTGCTGGCGGGGATGTGGAGAGAAAGGAACTCTTATCCACTGCTGGTGGGAATGCTGTCTAGTCCAACCTCTATGGAAAGCGATATGGAGATTTCTCCAAAATCTGGAAATTGAGCTCCCATTCAACCCAGCTATTCCACTCCTAGGGATATACCCTAAGAACACGAAAATTCAATACAAAAACCCCTTCCTCACACCTATATTTATTGCAGCACTATTCACAATAGCTAGGCTCTGGAAACATCCAAGATGCCCTTCAACAGATGAATGTCTAAAGAAACTGTGATACATATACACAATGGATAATTATGCAACTGTCAGGATAGATGAAGTCATGAAGTTTTCCTATACATGGATGTACATGGAATCTGCCATGCTGAGTGAAATAAGTCAGAGAGAGACACGCAGAATAGTCTCATTCATCTATAGATTTTAAAGAAAATAAAAGTCATCTTTGCAACAATCAGCAGAGACAACAATCAACAGAGGAGGGCTGGAACTCCCAGCTCACTTCATGAAGCTCACCACAAAGTGTGGTGAGTTTAGTTATAAAAATAACTACACAGAAAACTACCATAATCACGTGAATGAATGAGAGAACTGGAAAACCTGTCTGGAGTAAAGGTTTGGGTGAGGTGGGAGGGAGGGAGTCTCGGGACATTGGTGGTGGGAATGGTGCACTTGTGAGGGGGGTGTTCTTTACATGACCAAAACCTAACCACAATCATATATGTAATCAAAATGTTTAAATAGAGGATAAAAAAAAAAAGAAATCGCTCCTGACTTGGGAGATCAAACTAGGGTCGACTGCATGCTAGACAAATACCTTTAGTTCTGTATTAGCTCACTAGATGTAATCCTGTTCTGGCCAGCTGGGAATGGTGAGTCAACCCTGACAAGATGACAGCAACCCTACGGCAATTTCATGGCAGCTTCCAGAGACACGCAGCTCGGCATACAGTCCCACTACCAGCTGAGACCCTCACAGATCTCTGACTACAGAAATGATGCAAGATAAAAACTTACTGTTTGCTGATTTTCTCTGAAACAGATGCATACCTGGTGATGTTCTCTGACTCTGCACACAAGGGTCAGTCCTGACAGTGCTAGGGTACTACAGTGAGTAGCAGGGCTTCATCCACAATCATGTACCTTACTTAACCCCTGTACTATTTCTCTAGCTTTCTATAGGGGTGGGAGACGGAAGTCAAGAAGTATGAAGTGAGGCTGGAGGACTGTTCTAACTGCTCTAATGTCACTGTTATTTTGATGTCAGATTGTTATCATGGGGTCAGGAAGATAAGATAGGAAGACAGGGGTTAATAAATAGGTTGGCCTCATGCAAAGCCAACCCTATGTATACCTCTGGCATCACAGAAAGTCTACTGCACAATGTCTGGAATGACCCTTAAACATAGAACCAGGAGTAAGCTTAGAACATAGCTGGGTGTGTTACAAACCCCAGCCTCCTGAAAAAGAGATATATAGCATAAATATGAGAACTTAGAAAGCCAGAGGCCTCTACAAGCACACATCAGGAAGGAAGAAGGGGCTTACCAGAAAGCCAGAGGCCAGGGCCGGAGTGGTGGTGTGGATCAGGTACCATATATGGTGCTGGAATAAACCAGGGTTTCTTCTGAAGCAGCTGCATTAAGGCAAGTGGCTCACCTCCAGAACTACCTAGTTCCCTGATCATTCAAAATTCCTTTTTAATATAAAACCTCCAGTCCTCTTTTTTGGACCTAGGGAAGTTGCTAACATAGAATTATGAAAGGAAGTTCAAGGAATCTCTGCTTTTGAACTCAGAAATTCCTAATATTATAGTCTTAAGATAGAGCAAGAAAAAAGCTCATGAAATTAAAAGTGAAAAGACAAGTCTACATCAAAACAGGAGATCTTTTTCCTTTGAAAAAATTTTTTTCATTTTATTTTAATTTTTGAATCCGACTATAAGTGCTTCAGGCTTACTCCTAACTCTGCTCAGGGATTGCTTCTAGTGAGGATTGGGGAGCCATATAGGGTGCTGGAGATTGAACCCAAGTAGGTGAAGAATAAGGCAAGCACCTTAGCCTCTCTCCTGCCACCTCTATGGAAGGAGATCTTAAAATGACTCTGTTAAGGGGTGTGGGGGAAGATAGTACAACAGTAGGGTATTTGCCTTGCATGCAACTGACCAGGATAGCCAACCTGGGTTTGATCTCCAGCATCCCATATGGCTCCGAGCCTGTCAAAAGCGATTTCTGAGCTCAGAGTCAGAAGTAACCCCTGAATGTCACCGGGTGAGACACGAAAACAGAAACAAAAAAGACTCTCTTGGTAACTAAATAATAAGTAAATGACAGCAACAAGAATCAGTAAAGAAATGAAATTTCTTGTGTCCAGAGTGATAGAGCAGTGGTAGGATGTTGCTTTGCACACAGCTGACCCAGGACCAACCTCGGTTCGATCTCTGGCATCCTATATGGTCCCCCAAGCCAGGAGTCATAGAAATCACTGTTCTGGAGTACAGAGCCAGGAGTAACCCCTGAGCATCACCAGGTTTGATCCAAAAACAAACGAACAACAACAACAGAAAGAAATATTTGGGGGGTTGGGGAGATAACTTTAAACTGTATTACATAGCAGCAGTTATCAAAACATCATGGTATTGGAATAAAGACAGACCCTCAAATCAGTGGAATAGAGTTGAGTACTCAGAGAATGTTCCCCAGACATACAATTACTTAATTTTTGACAAAGGAGTAAGAAATCCCAAGTGGAGCAGGGAAAACCTCTTCAACAAGTGGTATTGATGCAACTGGTTAGTCATTTGCATAAAAATGAACTTAGACCCCCAGCTAACATTATGTACAAAGATAAAATCCAAATGAATTAAAGATCTTGATATCAGACCTGATACCATAAAATATATAGAACAACACATAGGTAAAACACTCCATGACATTGAGACTAATGGCATCTTCAAGGAGGAAACTGCACTCTAGAAACAAGTGGAAGCAGAGATAAACATATGGGAATATATTAAGCTGAGAAGCTTCTGCATCTCAAAGCAAACCGTGCCCAGGATACTAGAGCCCCCACACTGAGTGGGAGAAACTATTCACCCAATACCCATCAGATAAGGGGCTAATATTCAAAATATACAAGGCATTGACAGAACTTTACAACAACAACAAAAAAAAAACATTTAATCCCATCAAAAAATGGGGAAAAGAAATGGACAATTTGACAAAAAAGAAATACAAATGGCCTAAAGGCACACGAAAAAATGCTCCACATCACTCTTCATCAGGGAGATGCAAATCAAAACAACTATGAGATACCATCTCACACCACAGAGATTGGCACATATCACAAAGAATGAGAACAAGCAGTGCTGGCGGGGATGTAGAGAGAAAGAACTCTTAGTCACTATTGGTGGGAATGCTGTCTAATACAACCTTTATGGAAAGCAATATGGAGATTCTTCCAAAACCTGGAAATTGAACTTCCATACAATCCAGCTATAATACTCCTAGGGATATATCCTAGGAACACAAAAATCTAATACAAAAATTCCTTCCTCACACCTATATTCATTGCAAAACTATTTACAATAGCTAGACTCTGGAATCAATCAAGGTGCCCTTAAATAAATGAATGACTAAAGAAACTGATACATATACACAATGGAATATTATGCAGCTATCAGGAGAGATGAAGTCATGAAATTTTCCTATACATGAATGTACATGGAATCTGTTATGTTGAGTGAAATAAGCCAGAGGGAGAGAGATAATCACAGAATATGGGTTTTAAGAAAAATAAAAGACATTCTTGCAATAATTTTCAGAGTATAAAGAGAGGAGGGCTGGAAGTTCCAGCTCACTACATGAAACTTACCACAAAGAGTGATGAGAGTGTAGTTAGAGAAATAAATATACTGAGAACTATGGCAACAATGTCATTGAGTGAGAGAGGTAGAAAGCCTGTCTATAGTACAGATTGGGGTGAGGTGGTGAGGAGGCTACTACATGAAACTTACAAAGAGTGATGAGAGTGTAGTTAGATAAATAACTATGCTGAAAACTATGGTAACAATGTCATTGAGAGAGATGTAGAAAGCCTGTCTATAGTACAGGTTGGGGTGGGATGGGGAAGAGGGAGATTTGGGACATTGGTGATGGGACTATTGCACTGGTGAAGTGGTGTTCTTTACATGACTGAAACCCAACCACAATAATGTTTGTAATCAAGGTGCTTAAAAATATTAAAAAAATATTTGCAGTCATGATAAGATGCTGACAGGAACATAAATTGAGTGTTTTGTTTTTGTTTCAGTTTTGTTTGGGGGTCACACCCGGTGACTCTCAGTGGTTACTCCGGGCAATGTGTTCAGAAATTGCTGCTAGTTTGGGTTGGGGAGTGCATATAGGACACTGAATGGGACGCCCGGAAATTGAACCTCAGTCCATCCTAGGCTAGTGCAGGTAGTGCAGACACCTTACCGCTTGTGCCACTGCTCCAGCCCCTAAATTGGGTCTTTTTAACACCATCTTTACAGCAACAGAGCTAATTAAGATGAAGTTTCAATAAGGGAAAGAGAATTTGGACAACAAACTAGGTGATATGGCTTAATATATAATGAATTAAACAGCATTTTACATAATATAGCACATTATAAACACTACAGGAACTAGAAAATAGAAGAAATAATGTAAACAAATCAATAGACATAAGGAAACAATAAAAAATAAAAACAAACAGCTAGATAATTCAATTGCATATAAGATCTCTAAGTTTGATCTTTGGACAAACACCAGTTGGAAGAATCCCTGAAAACTTTCTGGTGAGTTCCCAAAACAAAACAAAGCAAAAAGTTAAAATAAAATAAAAAATGGGAGTCACATGGGTAGAGCACGTGCCTTACATTTGTGAGACCCTGGCTTGATTCTTCAAGTACCACCTGTTCCCACTACTCACAAAGCATTGAGGGATCAAACAGCTGGCCCCAATCACTATAACATCTGGCCTAAGCACTGAATTACAGACCAACACCATCAAGCCAAATATCACCAGGTAGTCTAGCTATTGGGGCATTGCTGGTAATGGCTTTGATAAAACAGATCAGAGCAGAAATGAATGAAATAAGTTTAAAAAAACACAATTTATAAGGACAATAAAATCAATAGCTAATTATTTTAAAATATTAACTAAAAGAAAATTTACAGAAAAGAAAGGATAAACAAAGAAATACAATCAGAAATAAAATTTATAACAAACATTAGAGAATTTCTAAGTATCAAATATCATGTCAATATTATATGGTAATTAGACCATATGATATTAACCAAATTGGACGAACTAGAACATATAGATAAATCCGCAAGTCATTCTACTACTTAACAAGGAAAAACTAGAAAAAACCAAAATCATGAGTAATCAAAACTCTTAAAAACTTAAAAAAACCACAGTGCCAAATAGCTTCACTAGTGAATTCTCCAAACATTAAAAAAATTAGTAGCTATACTTTTCAAAAAAAATTTTTTTTGGTTTTTGGGCCACACTTGGCAGCGCTCAGGGGTTACTTCTGGCTCTACTCTCAGAAATCACTCTGAAAGGCTCGGGGACCATATGGGATGCCGGGATTCGAACCACCATCCTTCTGCATGCAAGGCAAATGCCTTACCTCCATGTTATCTCTTCGGCCTCACTTTTCATAATTTTTGTAAAGATGAGAATTGAAAAATATAAACATTCTACAAAACAAACATTATTCAAATTCTAATGACATGCCTAATGAGAATAAAAGTAAAAATCTCAGCAAAATGCTATTATAAGCATTAAGCTATATATTCTAAAAATAGTATGAGACAAATATAAACCTGATGCCAAAAGAAAGAAGAGAGATATCTCTGAAATAAGAAAATTATAGATCTATATCCCTCTGAATATATCTGCATAGATTTTATTTTTTTGGTTTTTGGGCCACACCCGGTGACACTCAGGGGTTACTACTGGCTATTTGCTCAGAAGCCATTCCTGGCAGGCATGGGGAACCGGGGGATCGAACCGCGGTTCGTCCTAGGTTAGCTCAGGCAAGGCAGGCACCTTACCTCCAGAGCCACCACCTGGCCCCCAATATCTGCATAGATTTTTAAACAAAATATTAGCTAACTGAATTCAGCAATATATCAAAAAGATTTTACACCATAACCACATAGGATTTGATCCATGAATGAAGTATACTTTAATATATATACACATATAATATAATGTTCCATATCAACATAAAGAAAAAATAAAAAGTATATAACCATATCAGTAGATAAAGAATAAGTACTTTAAAAGATCTATTGTATTATTGTGTTTTTATCATACATTGTGTTTTATCATCCATTGTGATAAAACTTTCCATAAAAGGGGCTGCATTAGTGGCACAAGCAGTAAGATGTCTGCCTTGCCTCTGCTAGCCTAGGACAGACAGCAGTTCCATCCACTGGCATTCCATATGGTCCCCCATGTCAGGAGCAACTTCTGAACACATAGCCAGGAGTAGCTCCTGAGTGTCACCAGGTGTGGCCCCCCCAAAAAAAACTTTTCATAAAAATGTATAAAAATAGAAGGGGACAGAGCAATAATGCATTGGTAGGGTGTTTGTCTTGCATGCGGCTGACCCAAGACTAACCTCGGTTTGATCTCCAGCATTCCATATGGTCTCCCAAGCCAGGAGCAATTTCTGAGTGTATAACCAGGAGAAACTCCTGAGCATCACTGGGTGTGGTACAAAAATCAAAAACCAAAAAAAAAAAAAAAGATAGATACAAGAAACTTTCTTCTAAAGATATTTACCATAATGCATAGCCAACATCATACTCAATGACAACTAATAAAACCCTTCACTTTAATATTAGTCACAGGAGAGTTACCCACTCTTACTGCTACCATTTAAAATACTATTGAGAGGCCAGAGAGATAATACAGCAGTAGGGTGTCCACCTTGTACACATCTGACCTAGGACAGACCTGGGTTCGATCCCTGGCATCCCATGGTAATTTCTGAGCACAGAACTAGAAATAATCCCTGTGCATATCCAGGTATGGAAAAAAAAACCCTAAAATACTATTGAAAGTTCTTGTCACAACAATTAACTAATAAAGAGATATTAAGCACATCCATACCGAAAAAGAAGTAAAACTTTCACTATTTGCAGATGGCATGATTTTATTTTTATAAATGCTAAATATTCTACCAGAAAAACCTCCTAGAAGCAATAAACTTATAAACAATGTTCAGACTACAAAAATCAACAAGTGAAGTTCCATGGCATTTTATGTATAAATTATGAAATAGAAAACAGAAATAAAAAAGTAATTCCACTTATAACTGTGCCTCAAAAATGAAGCACCTGAAATTCAATGTAACAGAAAAGAAAAAAGACTTAGACAAGAAAAATTACAAATCACTACTAGAAGATATAAAATAAGATACAAGAAAGTGGAAACACATCCTCTATTCGTGAACTGGAAATAGTTACATTGAAAAATTATTGTCAAAATGATATCCCTACCCAGGTTTTATATAAATTCACTACATTCCCTATAAAAATTATAAATGGTATTTTAATAACCTATAGAAAGTGATGTTAAGAGTAATAAAAATCTTTGAATGTCAAAAGAAATTCTAGGAGAATAATAGGTGATTTATTGTTTCCCAATTTTAAATTATACTATAAAGCTATATTAATCAAGACAATGTGATACTATAATAAAGACAGACTCTCAGAACAAAGGAATATAATTGAGAGTTTATAAATTGATCCTTGCCTCATTTTTTACAATGGGGCCAAGAGTGAAGCAGAACAAGGAAAACTTTTTCAACAGAGGGGGCTAATTCAAAATCCTACCTCTCACTATGCACAAAAAAATTCATAGTGCATTAAAGATATTGATATGGGGCTGGAGAGGTGGTGCTAGATGTAGAGCTAGCCTAGGATGAACCGCAGTTTGATCCACTGGCATCCCATATGGTCCTCCTAAGCCAGGGGCGATTTCTTAGCACATAGCCAGGAGTAACCCCTGTGCGTCAAACGGCTGTGGCCAAAAATATTGATATAAGACCATAATCAATAAATAATGTTGAAGATACATAGAACCATTCTTGATACTGAATCTAATGATATGCTCAATGGTTCAATATCACTGGTCAAGTAAATAGAATCAGAGATAAATCAGACTACATCAAATTTAGAAGCTTCTGCAAGGCCAAAGAAATGCTGACCAAAATAAAAACAAACCCTACAGACTTGGAAAACTATTTCCCCAACATTCCTCTGACAAAAGATTAATATCAAGACATTCTTGTAAAACAACAATTTAAAAAATGAGAAGAGTTAAACATAAACTTCCTCAAAGAAACACATAGGTGGCAAATAAATATTCCAAAATATACTCTGTATCACTTATCATAAAGGAAACGTAAATCAAACCATCAGTGAGATATCGCACCAGTGAAACTGACACACATTAAAAAAAAAACTAATGTTGGCAGGGATGTGATTCATTTTGAATACTTACAGGTAAGGTATACATAATTAAGGGAAATATCCAAATTACATGTAAGCAAATGTATTAATTACCAAGCCATGAAAAAATGTAAGTACAAAGCTGAAAGTTGGCAATCTTTAGAGGAGAGGGCAGTCCAAGTTCCCCCACTGATGAAGCCTCTACAACCATTACCCACTATTACCGCATCACCATGGCCTTGCTTCACCACTTTTCTACAGCTCTCTACAGAGACATCAGTCTAACCAAATCTCCACATATAGTAGTATTTGGGCTGATTGAATCAAGAACTTCTCATACTTGTGGAAAATCTGGAAGCTGAAAGCACTCCCCACAAAATGCACAAGCAATAGTACTTGGAATTCCTAGACCACGTGGCTGCATTTGCCACCATGTGACAACTTCAATTTTGTTTAGTACTGTCATCTTAATAAAAAAAAACAAAAATTTATTTATTTTTGCATTTATCTTTTTTAATTAAATAATTTCTTTATTTAAACAAAGTGATTACAAACATAATTGTAGTTGGGTTTCAGTCATAACAAGAACACCTCCCTTCATCAGTGCAGCCTTCCATCACCAATACTCTCATCTCTTCCCTTCCCCATTCTCTCACCCCACTCCACCACACCCCCACCCTGCCTGTTTTTGAGATAGGCTTTCTACATCTCTCACTCAATGACATTGTTACCATAGTTTTCAGCATAGCTATTTCTCTAACTGCACTCACCACTCTTTGAGCTTCATATCTTGAGCTGGTCCTTCTGGCCCTCATCTCTGAAAATTATTTCAATGTCTTTAATTTTCTTAAAACCCATAGATGGGTGAGACTATTCTGTGTCTATCTCTCTCCCTATGACTAATTTCACTCAGCATAATAGATTTCATGTACATACATGTCCAGGAAAACTTCATGAATTCATCTCTCCTGACAGCTGCATAATATTCCATTGTATATATGTATCATAGTTTCTTTAGCCATTCATCTGTTGAAGGGCAACTTGGTTGCTTCCAGAGCCTGGTTATTGTAAAAATTGCTATGATGAATATAGGGATGAGGAAGGGATTTTTTATTGGATTATTGTGTTCCTAGGATATATCCTTAGGAGTGGTATAGCTGGATCAAATGGGAGCTCAATTTTCAGATTATTGAGGAATATCCATATTGTTTTCCTCAAGGGCTGGACTAGAGGACATTCCCATCAACAATGAATGAGAGTTCCTTACTCCTCACATCCCTGGCAGCACTGTTTGTTCTTGTTCTTTGTAGAAAACATCAATTTAGATGTCAATGTATAACTGAAGCTATGTAATATTCAGAAACATATGAGGTACCTGGTTGGCCAGCTAGATACAATAATTTGGACTAAATTGATATATTATAAAATCATCTTCAAAACAGGAGTGGATGGAGGATAACACTGGTGGTGGGAATGGCCCTAATTCACTATCATGTACCTTAAATATAACTTTGAAATACTTGTAATTTACATTGGTCACAATAAAAATTTAAAAAAATAAAAAAATACTAATTTTCATTTCTGAATTTATCTTCTAATACATTCTACTAGGTATTTAATTGGATACCTAATACTACACATGTGCTATAAAATAAGTAGTCTTTAAATAGTTTTATCTTTTGCCATTATGATCAGCAACAAAAGTATCTTAATATAACCCAATATTACGTAGAAATTTTAGAGATGGTCAAAAGAAAAGTATAAGATATACAAATATTGTCAAAAACTAAATAGACATAGTCTGGACCTATGTAGATAAAATACATCCTTTCTTTAGTTGACAGTCAGAAATTGAAAGTAAAATAATAACTATAGAAGGTAAAATGTTTAAAGGAAATAGATCAGGATAATATGAACAAACCAATGCAGAGAACAGGTGATGGGGAATAGACTAACAAAACCTTAAAAACTCCAAAGGAATAATGCTATCTGAATTGTGCAAAGAATAAGTAATGAATAACCTCAGCCCCCTGAATACTAATTGGCAGAGATAATGTGGAAAGGCTAGCTTCATTCACAGCAGAAGCATAATAATAACTTAGAAAATTATTTTATAGATAAGTAATAGTCAATTGACTAACCGTCAATTCAGGTGCTATCTGAAGTGTTTACTTCAGATAAATAAATATTTGCATATGAGATTCACACTGAGATTGTTTAACATCTTACAGTATAAGAGAGGAAGTTAAGACAATATGATAATATGGTGATGTATTCAGAGGGTGTAGTAAGATCTTGCACTGTGCTGTGAATTCAGTCTTTATATCTGATATCCAATTCTATTTCTATCACCTGCATTTACTGTCATTTAATTAAATTGTTTATTTAAATTTTATGATTGCACATCAATACTATAAATATTTCCAGATTTAACAGTAAGATAGAAAGATATAAATTTTGTTTGGGTGGCCATATCCAGCAGAATATAGGGTCAAAGCTCAACTTGGTGTCTAAGAGTAACTTTCCCAGGGCTGGGGCAGTAGTACAGCAGTTAGAGCTCTTGCCTGGTGTCAATTGCAGTTTAATCCCAAACCATGTATGATCCCCTAAGTCTGCCAAGAGTGATTGCTGAGCACAGAGACAGTAATAAGCCCTAAATGCCAATGGGTAAGGATAAAAATCCAAAAAAGAGTAACTCCCATCTATTCTTGGGGCAGCCATGTTGTCAAATCCCTGCTGTACACATACAAACTATGTGCTACAGCCCTTGGGCTATCCCCATGATCACAACAGAGAAAATTTTTTTTTCTTTTTTTTTTTTTTTGTTTTTTTTGTTTTTGTTTTGTTTTTGGGTCACACCCGGCAGTGCTCAGGGGATACTCCTGGCTCCATGCTCAGAAATTGCTCCTGGCAGGCACGGGGGATCATATGGGGCACCAGGATTCGAACCGATGACCTTTTGCATGAAAGGCAAACGCCTTACCTCCATGCTATCTCCCGGGCCCCCCAGAGAAATATTTTAATACGCATCTAATTTTATTCATTTCAATGTTTGCATAAAATATTAACATTTTGGTCACAACATATACTACGTATTCATAAATGTATGATAGTATTCTTCATTTTTATTTCTTTTCCTAGTCTTTAAAATTCAAGTGAGGGGCTGGAGAGATAGTACATGAAGGACTTAGAATATTTGTAACATATTTTGATCTGTCATTAACTGTGTTCAAATTAACTTACATGTTTTAATAATTCCCACTGTGAATAAACTTTTTGTTTATTCCCCTAACAGAGATGGTCTTTTTCTGCCATGTAACACATTAAATCTCTTTATATAGGTACAAACACTTTAAATACATATTCAAAGGATTGTAAGCTGGGACGCCTTTATCCAGAATTTAGATTTAAATTTGATTTGAGCAGTAGTCCATATTTGCAGGTACTAGCTGATTCGTGGACATAAATAACTGTGTAAAAAGTTACCAAATTTATATCACTCAACCTGCTGAGAATCAGATGCACCAGTTAGATGACTTCATAAATCATCCAATACTTATCACTCATCTAGGATAAGATCTGAATCGACTTTTTCTGAATCCCAGTTTCTGCCATGACTATTTAAGCAAGAATTGTGCTGGAAATATTCGTTTAATTTCAGGTATGTGGGTACAGAGGTAAATATGAAAGTTTCAGCAAAGTTTACAGGAAGATGAATCAGTAAGGAACTTATACCTTCCAAGCGCAAATCTTTCTAGGAGTAGCCCTGGTAGACTGATACAGCACCTCTGGACAGAACAATGCTTCAGCAATGGATGCTAACTTTGAGCCTTGTCTACTGAAAGATAGCCTGGAGGGGCTTTCAGAATAGCAGAGTAAAAGTATACAGAGGAGTTCTCCCTATGCTAAAGTTTCTATAATGGGTATACTTAAAGGGGCAGCATATAATTACTTAAAAGGGATTCAGAGCAAACCATTGACAAAGAAAATAGATCAATTGTGTCTAGTCTTGGAAAAATTTAGATTATGCACGTATAGCAAAGTTTTGAGGAAGGACAAATCAAAAACAAAAATAGCAGAGGAAAAATAAAAATTGGTTTGGTTTTGTGACAAGAGGGACCAGTTTGTCATGTGTTTTAGTTACACATAATTTCCTTTCTCCAGCTTTCCATGACATGTAATTTCCCAAAATACCCAGTTTCAACTTTTGAGGAAAGTTACATATACTTCTAGACTCACCATCACTATCCATTGTCTCTGTAATAACCTTTTGTTTCAAGTAAACCTTAGAGACAGGAAGAGTTTTCAGTTCTGAATTATTTTGTAGAATAAAAATACCTGATTTCGGGCAGCACATTTGTCTTTCCCCTTATATTATTTTTTGAAAATATGTGATATTTTTATCTCTAAATACATCATTTTGCCATCCTTTGAAAAGCAATGTTTGTCTTTAGTAGAGGAGAATAGGTTTATTCACATCTGTAAAAACAGAAATGAATTAAGAACAATTCACTTCTATTTGGAAAATCTTTTTAGAAAATGGAAACAGATTGGGATTGTGTGTATATGTGTGACCTTTGTTTTGCTCTGGGTTCTATTCTAGTATCTTAGTACCTTTGATAGAAAAATGCCAGCATTTCTTTCCAATAATGTGTATGCACTGACATCATTCAGGATTCTCAAACATTATGTTTTGGAAAAGGTTACCCTTTATCAGTTGGTGGCAACACACTGAAATGTTTTAACTATTTCACAAATTTATTTACAATTAATTTTATGATCATGCTTATCTTACTTGTAAGCAAATTACTAAGTCATAATAATATTAAATCAAATCAATTAACATTTAGAAAGTCTTTGGAAGAAATACTTGGCCCCTCTAATAAGAGAAGTAATATGAAACTACTTGGTGGTAGTATGCTGGCCAGTAAAATGTTTTATTTTTTTTAAATCACTTTAAATCTAATTGCTCTATTTTTTCCTAGTTCTACCTTCTTGGACTTGAAGTAAATGGCATGGAATAATCAATCAGTGGTAACTGAATTCATACTACAGGGTCTCTCCAGTTCTTCAGAACTCCAAATTTTCTATTTTCTGTTTTTCTCTATGGTCTATGCAGCCACAGTTCTGGGGAACCTTCTTATTGTGCTCACTATTATATCAGAGCCACGCCTTCACACACCCATGTACTTTCTACTGGGCAATCTCTCTTTCATTGACATGTCTCTAGCCTCATTTGCCACCCCCAAAATGATCGCAGATTTCCTCAGTGAGCGCAAAGCCATCACCTTTGAAGGTTGCATTACCCAGATATTCTTCCTGCATCTCTTAGGGGGTGTTGAAATTGTGCTGCTCATATCCATGTCTTTTGATAGGTATGTTGCTATCTGTAAACCTCTGCGTTACTTAACTATTATGAGTCAAAAAATGTGTTTTGGACTTGTGACACTTTCCTGGATTGTTGGCATCTTCCATGCTATGAGTCAGTTAGCATTTACTGTAAATCTGCCCTTCTGTGGACCCAATAAAGTGGACAGTTTCTTTTGTGATCTCCCTTTAGTAATCAAACTTGCTTGTGTAGACACATATATTCTGGGAGTTTTCATGATCTCAACTAGTGGCTTAATTGCCCTGGTGTGTTTCATCCTTCTGGTGATATCTTACACCATCATCCTGGTGACAGTTAGACAACGTTCATCTGGCGGTTCCTCAAAAGCTCTCTCCACTTGCAGTGCCCACTTCACTGTTGTCACCCTTTTCTTTGGTCCATGCATTTTTATTTATGTATGGCCCTTCACAAATTTCCCAATAGACAAAGTCCTCTCAGTATTTTATACCATTTTCACTCCCCTCTTGAATCCAGTAATCTATACTCTTAGAAATAAAGATGTTAAAAATTCCATGAGAAAACTCAGCAGCCGTATCTTTAAGTCAAGGAAGACTGATCATACCCTTCCTTAATTTCATCATATAAAAGCGAAATACTTGCTCAGTTTGACAGCATTCATTTTCCTTACTCAGTAGTTAATGATCTATTGTAAGAAATTAATTATTTGATGAACAATTTATTCAGACTCAGAATTCACAGATTCAGTTTTAGTCATGCTGTTTTTCATTAAGCAATATCTGCTATAGAGCATTATAAAACCTATGATCAAAACTTTACTGTCAAAAACTTACCTTTTAAATATCCAATTTTTTCCTCTATACACATTTCTGTGATTATCCTTCCACCTGAGGTAAGGTATACTTACGGTACATTTTAAGAAAAATGTATACAAACATTTTAAGAAAAAATAGTTTCTTTTTTTTTTAATTTTTATTGTGATTGAAGTTCATTACACAGAATTATTTACAGTACATAGTGACAATGAGTGAAGGGCATTCCCACCACCAATATTGTCCTCCCTCCACTCCTGTTCCCAGCATGTCTCCCATATCTCCCTCCCTCCTTTGCTCTCCCCCTCTCCCCCCACAGATACTAGTGTAACTGGTCTCCACTT
>PVKC010023636.1:0-17193 GCA_004027635.1 Crocidura indochinensis
TCTTCCTCCTCCTCCACATGAATGCAATCTATGTCAAATAAAACCCACACTGATAGTCTCTCTTTAGGAAAGGAACCTTGATACATAAGATGCAGCCAACAATACTACATAGGTTGGCTATGTAATAGACATAGGTTAGTACCCAGAGGCCCACATAGGTAGGCCTCATTAACATATTGTTTAGTAACAAAGATGTAAAACTTCTGGGTATCCTAAACTGCTCCAGTCATTATCTAACCCTGAAATCTGCATTTAGCAAGACCCAAAATCATCACTGACAAAATGTCTAGAAACTGGGAAAACTTCCCAACTCTGAAGCACCAACCCAATCTCTTTTATTTGTTTTATTAAATATATGATTCATTTATATTTACTATATTTACCTATTTTTCTGTACTTCTCTTTCTTATCTTTGGCTCTCCCTTCCACTCTTTTCTAAGCTGTACCTAAGATAAGTATCCATCTTAATTCAACCAGTCCTTAAAGCTCAGATCCATCCTATTAGGGACAGACCTCTAACAGCACCTTAAGAATAGATTACTAATATATGTGGGCATGAATACATAGAGATAGGTCTTCTCTAAGAGACTCAAACATAATTTGTATACAATCCATGTCTGTAGTATATATAGCCCCTCTCATATAATAAACCCCTCAGAAATCCTACTATTTTTCACCCTCCAATCTCAATCTAATATCTCACCTTATTAACACTTGTTACCCTCAGTTCTTAAGCCATGAGGTATCCAGACATACCTTCTGCCCCAACAAGTCATCACTCAGCAACCAAGTGGGGGGGGCACGCACTCAGTCCCACATCTCGCCCTCCAGCAAGAAACTGCAACCAACACTCCGCTTACTCATGTTCTGTGGCCCTCTCTCTCACCCCCCAATTGTGGATTGTTGCTTGATGCCAGAACCAACTCCAGGGCAAGAACACTACCTGAACCCTTTCTGCTGCAAATCACTTCCCAAACTCAAAAAGACCAGGGTGTGTGATGAAAATATTCCCTAGATTCCACCCTCAAGCAAAATATCCCAAAAGACAATGTGGGGCCTATATTTCCTTTATAAGTTTAAGACCTTTATAATGCTACCTCTTAACCTCTTTATCTTCAAATGCAACACTTGGTTTCCTTAATTACTTCTCTAAACTCATTTTTGTTTATTTTTCCTTTATATATATGAGTGTATATATAATATATAATATATATATAATATATATATATATATATATATATACACACACACACACACACTTGATCCTGCTTTGGTTTTCTTCACTTACTTAATCTGTTTTGGTGTGTTGGTTCTGCTGGGTACAAAAACCTACAAGAAAATATCTTGCCTGGGATTAAAGCTTAGGTCAAAACCAGGGCACAGAGAAGATGAAGTCTGACACTCTCACCCCCAAATGCACCAACAATATAAGATAGCACCATTTCTTTTTGCATAGGCACACTAAAAAAGGAGTAAATTTAATATAGAAACAAATTCTTATCCATTAAGGATAAGAACTCACACATTTTACAATACAGGGTCACCTCCTATCTTGAATATATGTCATGTGGTCTCATGCTTAGACTTAGATTCCATGCTATTAGATAGTGACCATCCAATCCCGAACCCTAGATCTCTGATATAGAACCAACACAGTTCTCCGCTACAGTTCCAAGAACCAAACTCCCTCTGGGACATTCTTAATACTGCTCTAACACCAATATGAGCCAGTTTTGGTTTGACATCCTGACAATGAGGAAATGGCAACAACTTGGACTAAGAGCAGGTTGCCTCATCTTAGCATCTAACAATAGAATGAAATCAGAAGACACATCATCTTTTGCTCAATGCAAAATCCAAGATTGCTAACTACAGAAGACTGACTGAAACCACCATGATTGGGCAGAATATACCCTGGGACCAATAAAAAAGATCCTAGTCTAGGTTTTGACCTATGATCTGTACAACAACCAAGATCTCTAATTTCAGAGGTTTGACTGAGAAAGACTCCATCCTATGACATGTGCAAATACTAAGATCACTAGCTACAGAGACCTGATTTTATCATCCACAACAGAGCGGAAAAGTTCCAGACATCCCAAAGGAACCTAAGGAATAGTAAAAGAGCATGTACAGAGTTTGTAGTTATACCCATGACAGTATACTTCAAGGGCAGAGAAACCCTGTATCTCTTAGGCCAGGGGAATTCCCTTTCTAATCTCCCCAATTTTTACTGTGCCTATGCAAAAAAAGTAGCACAAATTAAATTTTTTATTTATTTTTTTATGTTGTTGCTTGTTTTTTGTTTGTTTTAATTTTTGTTGGTTGGTTGTTTTTTTCTTTGCCTTTTTTGTTTCTCTGTGCTTTGATTGGTCTTTATTTGAGGATTGTATTTAGTACTTGGTTGTTGTCTTTATTGCTGTGGTGATTTTATGGTCTTTTTTTGTTTTTGTTTTGTTTTCTTTTTGATTTTTCTTGTAGTATTTTTATGCTTTCCTTCCTTTTTACCTTTCTTGTCTTAAACTGATATTTAATGATCAAACTTGAACACCAAAGCCAAAGCCTAACTACAACAGAATCAATACCCAATCTTAAACAGGGAAAAAATAGAAGGGACCACTTATACTAGCAGCACGGGGGAGGGGGGTGGCAAAGGAGGGGTAATATGGGATGCATACTGAGAACAGGGGTGGAGGGAGGACAATATTGATGGTGGGAATGTCCCTGATTCAATATCACTATGTACCTGAAATACTACTGTCAATGATTTGTAATCCACTTTGGTCAAAATAAAAATTATTAATATATTTAAAAAAGAGATCCAAAGTAAAACACCTCAAGACACATCCTAGTCATAATGATGAATACTACATACAGAGATAGAATACTAAAGGCAGTAAGTTCAAAAAGGAAATTACATTAAAAGGATCATCCTAAAGATCTTCAGCAGATTTGTCACAAGAACCCTCAAGGACAAAAGGCTACAGTGAATAAAGTAACAAAACTATATTAAATGAATGCTTCACCAGAAGTTTGTTATCCAACCAGAATTACATTTAGGTATGAAGAAAGGCTATAGCTTCATGCATAAACAAAAACTAAGAAACTTTATATACCTAAATCATCCTTAAAGGACAAACTGAAAAATCTACTTTAAGAAAACAGACCAGGGGCCCGGGAGATAGCATGGAGGTAAGGGGTTTGCCTTTTATGCAAAAGGTCATTGGTTCGAATCCCGGTGCCCCATATGGTCCCGCGTGCCTGCCAGGAGCAATTTCTGAGCATGGAGCTAGGAGTAACCCCTGAGCACTGCCGGGTGTGACCCAAAAACCAAAAAAAAAAAAAAAAAACAGACCAACAGACACAACAAATACCTAAAAAGATGACACTTAATGCCATGACAATTATCTCTCTCAAAGTTGGTGGACTAAATACACAAGTTAAGAGACATAGAGAGAAAAAATGGGTAAAGGGAGAAATAAAAGAGAGAAAAAAGGTATACAATATTTTCCAATGCACATGGGTCATTTTCCAGAAAGGACCACATGATGGCTCATAAGACATACCACCATAAAATCAAGAGATAGAAATAGTACAAACTACCTTCTCAGATCATAATGCACTGAAATTAGAAGTGGATTACAAACAGACACAGAGGAAAAACTTTAGTAACTGGAAATTAAACAGTTTACTACTGAATAAGTAGTGGGTCAGAGATAAAATCGAAGAGGAAATTCAAAGATTCCTGGAAACAAATGAGAATAATAACACAGGTTATCAGATTTTGTGGGACAAAGCAAAAGAGGAACTAAGGAGGGAAAAATATAGCTTTGCAAAAACTCATCAATAAGAAAGAAAGCCTACATAAGTAACTCAATGGCATAGCATATAAAATTGGAAAGTGATCAAAATGGACCAAAAATAGGCAGAAGGAAAGAAACTATAAAGCTTAGAACAGGAATCAATGAATTGGAAATCCAAAATCAATTCGAAGGATCAATGAAAGTAAGACATAGTTCTTTGAATAGAAGTAAACAAGATTGATAAACCACTAGCAAAACTCACACAAAAAAGGGAGAGACAGAAACTTAATAAAAAACAAATAAGATATGAAAAGTGGGAGATAGAGATAGATATTACAGAAATTCAAAGAATAAACTTTGAGAAACTCTATGATGCAAAACAAGAGGACCTGGGAAAATTGTATAAATTTTTGAACTCTTACAACCTCCCAAGGTTGACGACTCAAGATGACTTAGAATCTCTGAACAGACCCATCACGATTGAGAAAATTCAAATAAAAATGGCAATTAAAATCTTTCCAAAACAAAAGTTCAGACACACTAATTAATTCTTTCATATTTTTCTTTTTTATAATATTTTTGTATTTAAACATAATTGTGATTGGGTTTCAGTCGTATAAGATGACACCCCCCCCCATCACCAGCGTAACATTCCCATCACCAATGACCCAAATATCCCTCCTCCCCTCTCTGCCCACACCTGTACTCTAGACAGGATTTCTAGTTCCCTAATATATTCTCTTTGTTAGGATATTTCGCAATGTGGTTATCTCTCTAACTAAAGTTATCACTTTTTGTGGTGAGGTTCATGAGGTCAGCTGTGACATCCAGTCCTCTGCTCTTTTATATCTGATAATTGTTGAGACATGTATTTCATTTTTCTTAAAACCCATAGATGAGTGAGACCATTCTGTGTCTTTCTCTATGACTTATTTCACTCAACAAAATAGATTCCATGTACATCATGGAAAATTTCATAACTTCATCTCTTCTGATGGCTGCATAATATTCCATTGTGTACATGTACCACAGTCTCTTTAGTCATTCATCTGTTGAAGGGCATCTTGGTTGTTTCCAGAGTCTTGCTATGGTAAATACCGCTACAATAAATATAGGTATAATAAGGGGTTTATGTATTGTATTTCTGTGTTCCTAGGGTATATTTCTAGGAGTGGTAAAGCTGGATCATATGGGAGTTTTTGAAGGAATCTCCATATCACTCTCCTGAAAGATTGAACTAGTCGCATTCCCACCGGCAGTGGATAAGAGTTCCTGTCTCACCACATCCCCACCAACACTACTTGTTCTCATTCTTTGTGATGTGTACCAATCTCTGTGGTGTGAGGTGGTACCTCATAGTTGTTTTGATTTGCATCCTCCTGATGACTAGTGATGTGGAACACTTTTTCATGTGCCTTTAGCCATTTGTATTTCTTCTTTATCAAAGTGTCTCCATTTCTTCTCCCCATATTTTGATGGGATTAGAGGTTCTTTCTTTTCTTGTAGGGTTCTGTCTTTTGGATATTAGCCCCTTATCTGATGGGTATTGGGTGAATAGTTTCTCCCACTCATTGGGTGGCTCTTGTATCCTGGGCACTATTTCCTTTGAGGTGCAGGAGCTTCTCAGCTTAATATATTCCCATCTATTAATCTCTGCTTTCACTAGCTTGGAGAGTGCCATTTTCTCCTGGAAGATGTCTTTACTCTCAATGTCATGGAGTGTTATACCTACGTGTTTTCTATATAATTTATGGTTTCAGGTCTGATATCGAGGTATTTAATCCATTTGGATTTTACCTTTGTACATGATGTTATCTGGGGGTCTAAGTTAGCTTTTTTGCAACTGGCTAGCAAGTTGTGCCAACACCACTTGTTGAAGAGGCTTTTTTTGCTTCATTTAGGAATTATTGATCCTTTATCAAAAATTAGATGATTGTATGTCTAGGGAACAAGTATTCTAGGCAAAGCATTTATTTCATTGAGTTTTGTCACTATGTCCCACCACTGCTTTCTGGCTTTGAGTGTTTCTGGTGACAGGTCTGCTGCAAATCTCAAGAATGTTACCTTAAATGTAATTTCCCTTTTTGATTTTGCTACATTCAGAATTCTGTATCTGTGGAATTCGTCATTGTGACTAGGATTTAGTTTTTCTTTTAAGAATGGTTTTGAGTCTGTAAAGTTTCTGAGTTATTGTCTGTCTGTGAAACCATGTATTCTTCCGTCAAACCTGAAAGTGAGTTTTGCTGGGTCCAGTATTCTAGATGAAGTATTTATTTCATTGAGTTTTGTCACTATGTCCCACCACTTCTTTCTGGTCTTGAGTGTTTCTGGTGACAGGTCTGCTGTAAATCTCAAGGATGTTCCTTAAATGTAATTTCCCTTTTTGATCTTACTGTTTTCAGAATTCTGTCTCTATCTGTGGGATTCATCATTGTGACTAGGAAGTGTCTTGGGGTATTTTTTCTGGTGTCTTTATTCTTTGGTACATGCAGGATTTGATCACATATATTCCTTAGCTCTGGAAGTTTCTCTTTAATGATGTTCTTGACCATTGATTCTTCCTGGAAATTTTCATCCTGGGTCTCTGGTGCTCCAATGATTCTCTAAGTTGTTTCTGTTGAGCTTATCATAGACTTCTATTTTCATCTGTTCCCATTCTTTGACTAATTTTTTCCATTTTTTGTTTATTTGCTTTAAGTTTTTTCCCCCAATCTCTCCTGTTGTATGTAGTTGTTATTTCTCTCATTACTCACAACACTAATTCTATTCTCAGCTTCTGTTACCTTCTTGGAGAGCTCATCCATTTTGTCATTCAATTCATTTACTGAATCTTTTATGCCTGATATTTGACCTGTTATTTCAGTTTGGAGTTTTCTGATTTCTGTCTTCACATTTTCTTTGTTATTTAGTGTTCTGTTCAACTCGATCCATGCTTTCTTTGAGTTCTTTGAGCATCTTCCACATTGCTTGTCTAAACTCCTTATCTGAGAGATTGATTAGGTGGTTGGCTGTTTTCTGGTCATCAGATGTGTAATCTTCAATTCCTATGCCTGATGCTGGCCTGCATTGTTTCCCCATTGTCACACTTGTATTATGGGTTTTTCTGTGTTGTGGTGGTATTCATTGGCTAAATGATGTGCGCTGCCACACTCTTCTGGCTCTGCTTTTTTTTTAATGTTTTTAATTTTTAATTATGAGAACAAAGATACAAGGAAAGAAGACAAGGTAAAGTTACAGTGGAAGGACAATCACTCGTAAACAGAATTCTCAGAAGTCCCCTTGCTGATAGTGGTTTTGGGTGGGGGACCTGGAGAGGTTCCTTGTTGTTCGGAGCCGGTTCAGTAGAGAAGAAGCAGGAAAGGCTGAGCGACTGGCTAGTGTTCTTTTTAATGTCTCTGGGTGCCCAATCGCCTGGCTCGATTGGCCCCAAGTGGGCCAGGTGGGGCCATCTTACCGAGTGCAGGGACCTGGAGGTTTCTTGTTTGGAGCCGGCTCAGTAGAGAAGAAGCAGGAAAGGCTGAGCAACTGGCTGGTGTTCTTTTTAAAGTCTCTGGGTGCCCAATCGCCCAGCTCGATTGGCCCCACGTGGGTCAGGTGGGGCCATCTTACTGAGTGCAGGGACCTGGAGGTTTCTTGTTTGGAGCTGGCTCGGTAGAGAAGAAGCAGAAAAAAGCTGGCTCCGCTTTTTCTGGGTGAGTTGACTCACCTCCAAGAAAGGGAAACCCTCCATGGATAAAACCTCACACAGGATCAAATCTGAGGCCTGAGCACGCAGCAGAAAAGACAGTCAGGAGAGAAATGCCAGGCTTCAGTGATCCAGCACAGTTCCTAGTGTGATTTTTTTCTTTTTATTGCAGTGATGTTCTTTCAGTAGTAAAAGTGCATGGCCATGAAGTGAGCTCTTCTGGAGCCTAGGGAGAGCATTTTTTCTGGGCCATTTTCAGTCCACTCCCAATAGGTTCAGGAGACAGGACAGTGGAAAAGCACACACAGGCAACACTCACAGTTTTTCACAGTCGGGTACCACTGGAAAGGCGTAGATTTTCACAGTCTGACGTCACAACCAGGGGATCTGCCTTTCTACAGAATACTGTGGATAACTGGTTTTCATGGTCAGACACAGTTCCTTGGAGTTCCGGCCCATGAAACAGCCTCTGGGAGAGCTATTTTTCTGGGCCCTTTTCGGCCCACTTCCAAGAGGTTTAGGAGACAGGACAGTGGAAAAACACGCAAGGCAAAACTCACAGTTTTTCACAGTCGGGAAACACTCAATTATTTCATATTTTTCAAGGGTCCTACTGCCAATCTTTTTACAGGTTTTCAGAGAAAATTGAAGAAACAGAAACAACCCCAAGAATATTTTACAATGTTAACATAACCCTGATATAAAAAGCAGACAGAGTTGCCACACTTAAACTAAAGAACTGGAATGCAATTATCCTAAGCAAAATCATGGCAAATAAGATCCAACAACTTATCAAAAAGGTCATACACTATTAACAAGTAGGTTTCATTACAAAAAATCAAGGATGGTTTAGCATACATAACTCAGTCAACCTAATACACAAAATAAAGAAAAATAAAATTCTTATGATCATATCCATGGATGTAGAGAAAGCATTTGATAAAGTCCAACACCCATTCATGATAAAAACTCTCAACAAGATGGAAATGGAAGGAACTTTATCAAAATAGTCAAGGCCATTCACCACAAGTCTATTATTCTCAATGATATTATATTCAATGAATATTATACTCAGTGATGATCAAATTAAAGCATTTCCTCCAAAATATGGCAAACAAGTCTGATGATTCTATCCAACGAAGTACTGGAATTACTTGCTATAGCAATTAGACATGAAAAAATACCAGGTTATCCAGACAGGAAAAGAAGTAATCTTCTGCTTGTAGATGACATGATTGTATATTTAGAAAACCCTAAAGACACCACCAAAAATCTTTTAAGAAATAACAGATTTTATAACAAAGTAGAAAGATACAAAATTAACACAGAAAAATCAATGGCCTTCTTATAGAAAAATAATGATAGAGAATAAATAGATGTTTAATACAATAAATTTACGATAGTATCAAAGAAATTCAAATACTTTGGAGTCTATTTAACTAAATATGTTAAAGACCTATACAAAGAAAACTACAAAACATGGTTTGAAGAAATAAGAGAAAAAATGAAATGGAGACACATATGCTGTTTATGGATTGAGAGGATTAATATTAGTAAAATTTCAATACTCTCCCAGACATTTATTGAATTCTTTTTATGGATGCTAATGACATTTTACAAAAATGTAAATCAAACACTCCTAAAATTTATTTGAAACAGCAAAGCCCATGAATAGTTAAAGCTACCTTTAGGAAAAGGGAGATGGGAGACATCATTTTCCTCAACTAAATTGTATTACAAAGCAATATTCATTAAAACAGCATGTATTGGAATAAAAACAGACCCTCAGATCAATGATATTTATCTTTGATAAAGAGGCAAGAAATGCAGAATAGAGCAAGAAAGCTCTTAAATGAATGATGTTGAGGAACTGGTCAAAAATATACAAAAAATCAAACTCAGACCTCTATATAATCATGCACAAAGTCAAATAAAAATGGATTAAAGATCTTGAAACTGGGACTGGGCGGTGGTGCTGAAGGTAAGGTGCCTGCCTTGCCTGCGCTAGCCTAGAACAGACCGCTGTTCGATCCCCCAGTTCCCATATGGTCCCCCAAGCCAGGAGCAACTTCTGAGCACATAGCCAGGAGTAACCCCTGAGCATCACTGGGTGTGGCCCAAAAACCAAAAAAAAAAAAAGATCTTGAAACTAACCCAAAATTATAACAGATATTGAAAAAAACATAGACAAAATACTCCATGACACTGAGCCAAAGGCATCTTTAAGAAGAAAAGAATCACTGTCCAAAAGAGTAGAAATGGAAATAGACAAATGGAACTACATTAAACTGAGAAGCTCTGTATCTCACAGGAAACAGTGACTAGGATAAAAGGCCACCGATGGAATGGGAGAAACTACTGACTTGAAGGGGTTAATATCTAAGATATACATGGTAGTGACAGAACTTAAGAAAAAATATGACTCATTAAAAATTGAGAAAAGTAAATGAACAGAAATTTACTCGAAGAATAAATACAGATGGCCAAACATCACAAGAAAATATGCTCCACATCACTAATCATCATAAATATGCAAATAAAAGAACAATAAAGTTTCATTTCATGCCACAGAGACTAGCATACATTACAAAGAACAAGACTACTTGTCTTCCACACAGATGTGGGAAGAAAGGAACTCTCACTTATTATGGAAAAATACGGTATAGTTTAGCTTTTTTGGAAAACAATATAGATATTTCTCAAAGAACTGGAAATTGATCTCCCATTAGATCCATCAATATGACCCCTTAAGATATACCCTAAGTTCACAAAAACACAAAACAAATGTGACTTCTGCACTTATGTGTTCATTGCAGCACTATTTACAATAGCCAGAATCTGGAAACAACTCAGGTGCCTAACAAGAGATGAATGACTAAAGAAACTGTGATACATCTACACAATAGAATATTATGCAGTTGTCAGAAAAAATAAAGTCATGAAATTTATCTATACATGGATGCACATGGAGATTATCATGCTGAATTAAATAAATCATAGTTATAGAGTTATATACATAATAGTCTCACTTTTCTGTGGGATATAAGAAAAAATAAAAGAAAAATAGTTAATAATACATATAAGCAATAGAAATTAGGGCCAGATGGACCAGCCTGTGATATAAAGCTTACCACAAATAGTGGTGAATACAGTGAGTGAATTTACTTTACTGACTACTAGATTATTTATCCATGATGCTCAAATAAACAATTATTAAGATAAAAATGTAAAAGGCTATAAAAGAACCTTATAAATTGATCAGAAGATGGAAAATAGACTCAAAGAAAGTGAACAGACAACAATATAACTCTGATATAAACTCTTTAGAAACAACATAAGAATTATTTTTGTCCCAGAGATCCAGGGAGAAATCTTTATGAAGAATTAATAGTCAAGGACATCATAGCTGATAAGTTCCCAGAGCTAAAGCATGCATGCAATTATTTACTGGATGCCCAAAGAGAATCAACCAAAAGATATCCAAAGAAAAGCACCCTAAAGTAAATCCTAAACAATATGATGAAAACCATAGATAGGGATATAATATTGAAAGTAGTAAGATCAAAAGAGGAAATTACATACAAAAAGTAATCCTTAAATTTTACATCAGATTTATTAAAAGCAACCCGCAAGGCCTGAAGGCAATGGTAGGATATTGTGATACAACTCAAAGAAGTGAATGCTTCTCCAACAATACTTCACCAGCCAGACATTTATTAAGTTTTGAAGGTAGGATACAAATTTTCATGAATAAACAACATTGAGACTTTACAGACCCAAAACCTTCCTTAAAAGAAAAAAATGATGGTGTACTTTCAGGCAAGGCAGGCCCAACAAACACACACAAAATCTTACAAAAAGATGACAAAAAAATCCAGGACAATGATCTCAATGTCAATGATATAAAGACCCCATTTAAGATGAACAAAAAAAAGTGGCTAAAATTTTGAATCGAACATTTTTCTCCTGGCAAAATCTATGGTTGGAGACAATCCTACAAGCAAAATACTCTGGTATGAAGGTTCAGGTAGTCATATTAGTATAAGATGACACAGATTTTAGGCTTTTAAAAATTATAAGAGACAGAGCTGGGCATTTTGTAATGAACAATGTATGTGTACACTAAGAAGAAATCACACCATTGATCATATATTTGCCCAATAAAGGATAAAAAGTATTTAAAACAATAGCTGATAGACTTGAAGAAAGATATCAATTGTAGTAATCCGTCCCCAAGAGAGGTTCACTGATGTAGGTAGGGAAAACGAGGTCTTTCCCCTCCAGCTCGAAGAACACATCTACCACCCAGTAATCAGCGGTTCTGAGATGAATGCAGCGGGAAGAAATCCAAAAGAGAGCCAAACTTCCGAAGAAAATAGTTCTTTATTCCTTGCAGAGGTCGAAGCCTCAAACGGCCTGGGTGAAGGCCAGCAAGAGAAAAAAAGCCCCTCGCTTTCCACAGCTCCTTGCTTTTATAACCCAGAATCAGGTACCACCCAATGGTGGAAACAGAATCAGGTACTACCCTAGGGTGGGGCAGACTGCCAGGTCACACCCTAGGGTAAGGTACAATCACTGATCAGGGTAGGGTCAGAAATGTTCATACACAACAATCAATAGCACACAATTCTAGTGGATGACTGCAATACTCCATTGTCACCCCTAGATTGGTCCTTCAGGCTAAAACTTTAACAATTATATACTGATCTGAAGGAATAAATAGAAGAGAGTGGCTTAGTATATAGATATTTTTTCTCTAATGCACACATTTTTATCTAATGCACATGAAACATTCTCCAAGAGTGACTACAATCAGAGGTCTCAAACTCAATTTACCTGGGAGTCGCAGGAGGCAAAGTCAGTAGTAAGCCTTGAACATTGGGGGGTGTGACCCAAACAACTAAAACAAAACAAAACAAAACAAAAAAAGATTCCTCTAGAGCAGGGCCACAAAATGTTGTACAGAGGGCCGCAAACGTCCTGCTACCATGAATTTGAGACCCCTGGAATACATGCTAGGTCATAAAACATATTTCCATGAAATGAGAGAATAGAAAATTTTTCTACTATCTTATCAGAACGTCATGCACTAAAAATTGAAGAGAATTTCACACAGATATGGAGTAATATCTTTAAAATCAGAAATTAAAAATTTCACTTCTGATCAACCAATGATTAGAGATGAAATCAAAGAGGATATAAAAAGTTTACTAGACAAAAAGATTGCACACATCACAAAGAAGGACAACCATTGTTGGCATGGATGCAGGTAGAAAGGAACTGTCAATTACTGCTGGTGTGAATGTAAATTGTTCCAGTCTTTTGGAAAAAGAATATGAACATTACTCAAAAAAATGGAACTCCTGTATGATCTTACAAGACCTCTCCTTGGAATATTCCCAGGGAACAGATAAACACAAAACAAAAAAAAAATGCCCTCTGCACTCCTATATTTTATTGTAGCACTATTTACAAGAATCAGAACCTGGAAAAAAAACCCAAGTGCCTCACAACAGGTAAGTGGTTAAAGAAATTGTGGTAGATAATACACAATGGAATACTATGCAGCTGTTATAAAAATAAAATCATGAAATTAACACATGGATGTACAGGGAGAATATTATGGTGGATTAAATGAGTCAGAGGAGAGGGATAGCTATAGAATACTCTCACTCATTTGTAGGATATAAGAAAAACAAAAGACAGCATGTAATAATATAGATCTCAAACAATAGAGATGATGTTCACAAGAATCAGTCTATGGTTGGAAGCTTGCCACAAAGAGACTGTACTAGAATAGACAGACAGGGGTGTGGTGTGGGAGGGAAATCAGGGAGCTTAGTGGAATGCAAGGTGCACTGATGAATTGTGGTGTACATTCTATGACTAAAATCAAACTATGAACACTTCTGTAAACACTGTGCTTAAATAAAACAATTAAAATAAAATGATGTAAATGATCAAGTTTTTTTATCATGGTATAGATTTCCCACATCATTTGTTAATTTGATTCCTAGATACTTGATGTTTTTTAATAAAACTTTCAATAATATATACTTCTTCATCTCTTTTATTGTTTATTTATTTTTTGTAATACAACCAACTTTCTGTATTAGATTTGGAGCAGGCTACTTTGTTGTACTGATTGTTTCTAGTAGCTCATTTTATGGAGTCTTCTATGTATTTTATCATATCATCTGTGAATCATAATTTGAATTCTTATTTTCCAATTTAGTTCCCTTTGATTTGTTTCTTTTGACTTGTTGCTGTAGCCAGGATTTCTAATACTATATGAAATAAAAGTGAAGAAAGTGGATATCCTTGACTTTGGCCTGTTATTAGAGGAAATGGTTTCCATTTTTACCTTTAACAATATATGGACTGTGGGTTAGTTATTGATGGCCCTTACTATCTTGAGGAAAGTTTCGTCCAATCCTATTTTGTTAAGGATTTTTATGATTTGTGGATATTGGTTCTTGTCAAATGCTCTCTCTGCATCAATTGAAATGATAGGTTTCTTATTTTCTTTTTATTAATGTTGTATATTATGTTATTTGATTTCCACATGTTGAAACTCTTGCATTCCTGGGATGAATCACACTTGATCAGGGTGTCTAATTTCTTTGATATGTTGTTAGATTCAATTATTTAATGTTTTTTTAAGGATTTTGGCATCAATGTTCATCAGATATAGGTCAGAACTTGTCTAAAATTTCTCTGTCTGTTGTGAGTATTGATTACCCAATACATTGTGTTACCCACTGCATTGGGTGTACTCAATATTTAAAAAATATATGACAGCTAAAGAAAATAAACCTTCTCTGAAGGTTTTTCAGAATTAGCAGTGAAATAAGGATCAGGAATTTTATCTTGGATTATTCTTAATTACTATTTCAATTTCTTTATTTGTGGTTGCCCTATTTAAGCTTTACATTTCCTCCTTTTTGAGCTTCAGAGATTACATGGCTGTAAAATATCTATTGATTTCTTCTAGGTTATTCAGTTAATATCAAAAGTTGTTTATAGTAAACTCTCATTATATTTTGAATTAATGAATGGCCTGTTGAAATTTTTCTTTCATCTCTGATTCAGTTCATTTAAATATTTATAACTTTATATTTTTTGTGAGTTTATCTAAAGGTTTATTTATCATGTTTACTCTTTCAAAGAACTAACTTTGTTTCCATTAATTATTTTAGTTGTTTTCTAGTTTCTATGCTGTTGATTTCTGCTTTTCTAAAAATTTTTTTTCTTCTACTAACTTTTGTGTTCATTTGCTCTTCATTCTCAAGACTTCTGAAATTTGTGTTTATGTTGTTGATTTGGACTTTTTCTTCTTTCTCAATATAGGTCTATATTGCTATGAATTTTTTCCATAGTCAATCTTTTTCTGCATTTCATAAATTTTCATTGTCATTAGTGTCAAGAAATCTTTCTATTTCTTCCTTGATTTAGTCTTTGATGAGCTGTCTTTTTTCTTTGTTTCTTTCTTGATTATTCTCATTTATCCATTTGCTGTTTAGCAGTGTTTTGTTAAGATTCCACATATTAGTTTTCCTCATCCTTTTTCTGTGGGTAATTTCTACTTTCATGGCATTAGGACCAGAGAACTTACTTTGCCCAATTTCTATATCTGTAAATTTGTATATGTTTGAATTATGCCCTAATATGTGATATATCTTGGAGAACATTCCATGCGCACAAGAGGAAAATGTAGGCATTCTTGATTTGGGGGTTGAGAATCCTGTATAACCAGCAATCCTGGTTCTTTTAGATCCTCTTTTAGAACTCTTGTCTCTACTGATATTCTATATGGTTGAACTTCGAAAGTGGAATGTTGAAGTCTCTCATTACTATTGTGTTTCTGTCAATGTGTTTCTTTAGGTTTGTTAGTAGATGCTTTAGAAACTTTGCTGGGCTATCATTTGGCACATAAATGTTGATGATAGTATTTCTTAATCTATTCTTGTCTAAATCAATAAGTAGTGTCCATCACTGTCTCTAATTACCTTTTATATATCAAATGATGTTAGGTCTGATATAAGTATGGCTGTTCTGGCTTTTTCCTAATTTTTCCATTTGCTTCTATAATTGTCTTTCCTCCTCTCACTCTAAATATGTATTTTTTGTAGCCCTTACCCTCTATCTCCCACCCTAGCTTTCTTTTTTTTAACACCTTGATTACATACATAATTGTGTTTGGGTTTCAGTCATGTATAGAACACCACCCATCACCAGTGCAACGTTCCCATCACCATTGTCCCAAATCTCCCTCCTCCCCAACCACCCCTGCCTGTACTCTAAACAGGCTCTCCATATCCCACATAGGTTCTCATTCTTAGGACAGTTCAAAATGTAGTTATTTCTCTAACTAAGCTCACCACTTTTTGTGGTGAGCTTCCTGGGGTGAGCTGGAACTTCCAGCTCTTTTCTCTTTTGTGTCTGAAAATTATTATTATTTCAAGAATGTCTTTCATTTTTCTTAAAACCCATAGATGAGTGATACCATTCTGCGTTTTTCTCTCTCTCTGACTTATTTCACTCAGCATGAGAGATTCCATGTGCATCCATCTCTTCTGACAGCTGCATAGTATTCCATTGTGTATATGTACCACAGTTTCTTTAGCCATTCGTCTGTTGAAGGGCAACTAGATTGTTTCCAGAGTCTTGCTATGGTAAATAGTGCTGCAATGAATATAGGTGTAAGGAAGGGGTTTTTGTATTGTATTTTTGTGTTCCTAGGGTATATTCCTAGGAGTGATATAGCTGGCTCGTATAGGAGCTCGATTTGCATTTTCTGGAGGAATCTCCATATCGCTTTCCATAAAGGTTGAACTACACGGCATTCCCACCAGCAGTGGATAAGAGTTCCTTTCTCTCCACATCCCAGGCAACACTGTTTGTTCTTGTTCTTGTGATGTGTGCATTCTCTGTGGTGAGAGGTGGTACCTCATAGTTGTTTTGATTTGCATCTCCCTGATGACTAGTGATGTGGAGCATTTTTTCATGTGTCTTTTGGCCATTTGTATTTCTTCTTTGTCAAAGTTTCTCTCCATTTCTTCTCCCTAATTTTTGATGGGATTAGATGTTTTTTTCTTGTGAAGTTCTGTCAGTGCCTTGTATATTTTGGAGATAAGCCCCTTATCTGATGGGTATTGGGTGAATAGTTTCTCAGACTCAGTGGGTGTCTCTTGTATCCTGGGCGCTATTTCCTTTGAGGTGCAGAAGCTTCTCAGCTTAATATATTCCCATCTGTTAATATCTGCTTTCACCTGCTTGGAGAGTGCATTTTCCTCCTTGAATATGCCTGTAGTCTCAATGTCCTGGAGTGTTTTGCCTACGTGTCGTTCTATGTATTTTATGGTTTCAGGTCTGCTATCAAGGTCTTTGATCCATTTGGATTTCATCTTCGTACATGATGTTAGCTGGGGGTCTAAATTCAATTTTTTGCAAGTGGCTAGTCAGTTGTGCCAACACCACTTGTTGAAGAGGCTTTCTTTGCTCCATTTAGGATTTCTTGCTCCTTTATCAAAAGTTAGGTGACTGTATGTCTGGGGGACATTTTCTGAGTATTCAAGCCTATTCCACTGGTCAGAGGGCCTGTCCATGTTCCAATACCATGGTGTTTTGATAACTGTTGCTTTGTAGTAAAGCTTAAAATTGGGGAAAGTAATTCCTCCCATGTTCTTTTTCCCAATGATTGCT
>PVKC010023637.1:0-17204 GCA_004027635.1 Crocidura indochinensis
TCCTCATAACACCTCATCTATTTTCTGCCACATATTATTTATTAATAAATGCATTTTGAATGAAGGAATATGTTAATACTTACATGCTGGGTTTCTTATTATTTCAGAACAACAGAATACATTCTGTATGTTTTAGGCATGAAGCCATTATCTCTAAGTCTTTAAACAGTAATCGTAGGGTAGGCTAATTACTATGCTGAAGAAAAGGAAATAAATCTCTTCCTTGGTACAGGTTTCTACTCTAATAAGGAATTGCTTTACACAAAATAATAAAATGTTAAAATTAAAGTTGCAATTGTTTAATATAAAGAATAATTCTTCCATTTCTCTTTAAGAAAACTTATTTTTCTCTTTTCAGTATAAATAATTGAATTGAAAAGAAACCTAAGGAATCTTTATTCATACAATTAAATTCATGATAACTAGTTGCTTATAGAAGTGAAATCCCTTTCTATTTGTATATGTATCCACTGAAGCATAAAAGTTCCAATAAGTAATTAGTCAATCTGCCAACAGGAATATTCCTATTTTGTATCTCAGAAACTGGATGCTAATAACCTGGGAAAATATTTTGCATGTGTGTGCAAAGAATAGATAGCTTTATTTTAGAACAGTGGGGTCTTTAGACAATCTAACACTGATTTACTGTTGGCCCCTGTGTTCTGATGTGTGAGTGGCAGGCTAGCTCTGCCAATGCTCATGTTTGCTTAATTCCCAAGGGCTCAAAGATATTGTAATCTCTTTTATAAATTGGCACTGTTTTTTTAGTGATTAATATTGACTTTTTAAATCTGATTGGAATGCACAGAAATTATGTCATTTGTACAATAAGGCATTGTTTCTCCCCTCATGGAAAACTACCAACCAAGAGCAAATAGCTAAAAGCAAAGGTGTTCGTTTTTAATTTAGGACACAAAACAGAGGAGGGAACCACTAAGGAAGAAGTTCTGCTAAAATAATTGGAACTCAAGGACACTGAGAATGTGTCCTCATCAGCCTGGAGACAATTACTTTTATTATGATTCATTACATAACCTCCTGAAAATACAAGCCCGGTGTAAACGAAGAGAAATGGCAGAGTGCTGAGGACGACGGCAGGACGACAAATGGGGCTATTCTCTTTGGCGGTTTTAATCCCATTTCTGTCTTCCAAAATACTTTACTTATCTCGTTAAAAATTTTTTTGGGGAGTAATTAATTGTGATATTTCGACAGGGCATTTGTATCCATTCTCTAATCAAATTATTTGAAGATGTTTTGAGGAGCTTTTAGAATTGCAAATGGTAGCTGCTGCCTTATAAAGATGAACAAATGTTATGGGGAATATGAGGAGTGGAATATTTTCAAGACCGTTTTTCGTTTGTCTTTTCATACTCCAGCAGTAAGCACTCCCAACAGTGATGTATTTCTCGAATGTTCACTGATAGATTAATCCATGTCATTTCCTCTCCTGAAATGCATTCCTCCTTTCCTCCCTCATCTCTCCTGCTTTTCCACCCTTTAATTTCCTTTTCATCTCCAAATGGGACCATATTTGATGCTGCTGAGGGGCTATTCCTGCTCTGTATTCAGGAATTACTCCTAGCAGATTCAAGGTGTCATATGGGATGATAATGGGCAAGGCAAGTGCCTTCCCACTGTACTATCTCTCTAGCCCCTTTAAGTTTTTGATAGGAGACTCCCTGGCAAGGCATAAGGACCCCAAACATGCCACGTGATACCAAATCTCACTATTCCTCAACAATATTTCTCTGATATCACTTGTAATGCATGGCTAATATTTTTGAAACCTAGTATGTTCTTTCTCTTCTCCATATTGAATTGATGAATTTCTACCTGTTGCAGTTTACCCATGCTTCAGTCTCCATTCCCTTCATAAGGAGATACCTAGGGCTAATTTTTTTTCTTTTTTTGCTTCGAAAATATTGCAATTCTTTCTTTCCATATGACAGGTGTAATCTGGTTCTGCTTTGTATGTCTATTTAATTTTTTGATGTCATTTAACTTTTCCAAAGCTTATTAGGGCGATTTCCCAGAGACTGGGTATCTACTCTGATGGGTTTAACAGTAAGTCTAAGCCTTCAGCTACTCAAACAGACAGGAGATAAATGGAGAGGGATGAATTCACTTAGCCAGGATAGGGTTGTATGGCTGGATTAAGACAAACTTTTTCTTTTTTCTACCCAAGAAAACAGCTCAAATATTATTATCTACAAGTAATGAGCAAGAGATTTCCATCCCGCAGGGTCAGTGCTGTTAGAGCAGCTTTTTTTGGAGTAGAGCTGTGAGAACTGCAGTGTGTGGACTTGCCTGTGCCCAAACTGAGTGCCACCTCTCCCTCAGACTTTTGGGGAGCAATTTCCTTCAGGCTCCTTCAACTGAAGGCAAGTACTTCTTCTCTTGAGTCATACCTAGGTCCCACCTAATAAGGAACCCCCACTCTGACATTTCCTCTTCTTTACCAGGATTTTAGGACCACATTTTAAGTGGTAAAAAAATGAGAAAGAAAAATATCCCAGTGATGTGGGGGTGGGCCTTGAGTTTGAATCCAGAGGTCACAGAGCCCCAGAGTGTTGCTGGCTTATCTCTGGACATCTGTACCAGACCCCCAACACTGTGCAGATTTAACAGCCTCACATCCTCAGTCCTGAGCACTGACCTTGTCCTCTGGCAAGGCTGGCTTCAATTGCCATGATTCAGTCCACAGGTGCCCTCAGCTCTACTGGGCAGGTTGAACTTGATAATACGTATAAATCTTCAAAAGAATTTCATGAGGGCTGGAGCAATAGCACAGTGGTAGGGCATTTGTCTTGCATGCGATCAATTGTGGGCATTTCTGGGTTAGATTTCTGGCATCCCATATGGTCTCCCGAGCCTGCCAGGAGAGATTTCTGAGCACAGAGCCAGGACTAACCCCTGAGCGCTGCCGGGTCATATAACCAAAAAACCAAAACAAAATAAAATGTCACGAGTTTCTTATGTTAAACTGTCCATACAAATAGTTAAGAATTGTAATATGTTTTAAAAATAATGAGACCATATTTATGGCTTTCTAAATGATTATATATTCAAAACTATTGAGAGATCATTAAGAAGCTGAAACATTTTTAAAGTTATGAAATAATGTGCTACACATAATTAATACTAGGTAATTTCTACATAGAAATTTATTGAGGCAGAAAATGACATTGAAATGTGTAATTTTTATTTTCATTTCTAAACTTATTGTCTACTTATTTAGTGTCTATAATCACAATTAAAAAAAAGATTTTCTGAGAGTTTTGGGGGGAACTCAATACCAGCAGACACTGGGATGGAGAGAAATTCACAGGGGGTAATGTGAGGGATTTAAAAATTGGAGAAATGCATGGAACTCATTATATGTTAATAGCTAAACAATTAGGGCTTGGATTATAAAGGAGAACCTGAGCCCCAGAAGTAAGTCCCAGCAATGCTGGGTGTGACCCCCAAGACAACAGCAAAACAAAACAAAACAAAACAAAACAAAATGTATCAGCTTTCTCTGCAGGAAACAGTGACTTGTGAAGTCTTGGTGAAAAGCAGCTGGGCTTTAGGATGACCAGTTAAATGCTGCTGATTTGGAAGAAAGGATTCCTCTTTTTAGGTGGCTGGAGAAAGACTCCAATGTGAATTAGGAAATAAACATTTCATTTTAGTACATTCGGGTTGTAGAATATCTATCCATTTTTGTATACCAAAGGAAGGATGAAAGCGTGTTTTGGTCACAGGGAAGTGTTAAAAATGAGTAAACATATATTTTAAGTTTTATGCCTTTTAGTTGAGAAATATATTAGAATGGTTATAACTTGAAATTTTTTTAAGTTTGAGCTAATCTATTAATTTTTTTAGCTCACTTATATCTTAAAATGTTTTCTAGAGAAGAGTATAGCTTGAACACAAATTTTGATGATTTGTTCCTTAATTTCTTTAAAAAAATTTCCCTACTCTTTTAAGTGTCCTAAGTACATTGCTATCTTATCCTCATCAGTAATATTTTGCAATATTTCTTTTATACCTAGTGACAGGGACACAACATTTCCTTCTTAATGTAACACATCTGATATTTATTTTAAAATTGTGTTAAAATAGATTAACTCAAAATAATGATTAAAGTCCATTGCATAGTCGCGACAAATGGGACATATTTAAGTAAATATCTATTAACATTAACAAAATTATATCAAGACACTGTTATTGATAATTCATACTTGTTATTGTTATCTGTCAAGCTTAATAGGTTGTAGACAGGAAGATATGATTCCTCCCTATAATATAATAAAGCAGACAGAAGAATTAGGTTATGAAAAGACAGGGAGATGGTGAACAGCTAACCAAATGCAATTGAGTTAACATTGTTCCTTTTTTATCTTCTTAATTCTGTGGACCATGTTCACAGAAACTTTGTATAAGGAGAATATTCTAAGCAGTTGAAGAAGGGATTGGTAGAAAAATTAGATCCTGTACAATTAGAGATGGAAGGGGTACAGTATAAAGAGCAAAATCAAAATAAACTACATTGTGTGAGGGAACATTTTTCTAGGTCCATTCAATACTGGAAATAAAATTAGAGTAATTATACAAATAGGAAAATGCAAAACACTGGGGATTGATGATACTTTGGATATTTTACCCAATCCTTTATTTTTGGGGATTGGCAGTCTTGTCTCAAGGCAACTTGTTTTTGGTCACATGACTAGTTGCTATCAGAGAAGCAACTAGAAAGTAAAGCTTCAGAACAGATGGGTGCTTTATGGTGACATTGTGTTCCAGGGAAAAATTCCAACAGGTTAATTGTATATGAGGTATTCGTTTTTTAATGCAATAAGCTTACTCATATTATAATTTTAATTCGGCAAATTTGTTTTCCTCTGTGCTATGGGGGATATTTGAGGACAATTACAAGAGGCAGACAGGAAATGGATTTTAGTGGAAATGACATGGGCTAAGAAATCAGTTCTGAAATTCTGACTTTCTGTTCCACAATCTTGGGGAAGATGCTTAAAATCCATGTGCAAGAATTTTCTATTCTGTTAAGGTGTAGTAAAGATGAAATGAAGCTACAGATTAATGGATGCAATGCTGATTTAGTAGATTCTCAATAAATATTTACATTGCTTATACTTAAATATTTTTGAAAGTCCAAATTTAGAAAATGGGTATGAAGCACAAATAAGTACTTTGAAAAAAATGATGAGACTGCAAAGGGACATCATGTATTAAAATTGTATTCTCGTTAGGCATGTAAGGACTATACAGTGGGTTAAAAATATGTAGAGTAAGGCCTTGTAGTCTCTCAACAAGTTTGCCTTAAATCCATGGAAAAGAATCACAGGCTATGTAGAGAGCCCAAAGGGTAAGAATTGTAGGAACCCCTGGTGCTGTTGCTCCAGGCTGAAGCAGTGATACAGAAGGGAGATTGAATTCTGCAGTGCAAGTGGGGCACACAGAGCCATGGAACCACTTACACAGCCTTGAGCGCAGGCAGCAACAATACCAATGACTTTCCCTTTGGGATATGGCTGCATTGAAACAAAGCAGCCATTCGCTTCACAGTATCTTTCTGGTATACATTCAGTATGTGTTGTTTTCTTTTCCCCACTAACCTTGTTTCCAGCAGTGTCTTATTTCTTCAGGATGGCTTGATGATGAACTGTAACCATTGGATCATTGTTTTCTATGTGTTTCCCTGTGAATCAGCCAAGTAGACGATTCTCATTTCAGTGTTACTCTTTTTTTTTTTTTGGTTTTTGGGTCACACCCGGCAATGCTCAGGGGTTACTCCTGGCTCCATGCTCAGAAATTGCTCCTGGCAGGCACGGGGGACCATATGGGGCACCGGGATTCGAACCGATGACCTTTTGCATGAAAGGCAAACGCCTTACCTCCATGCTATCTCCCAGGGCCCCTCAGTGTTACTCTTAATATTTATTTTTATTCACCAAGTCAAGCAGGAATATTATGCAGTGTCTTCATTTTTGTTTATAATATTTAACTAAGTCTATTTGCCCTCATTTTATAGTGCAATTACAGTTAAAAGTGAGCTAGCATCATGCCTGTAAGAATGAACTGTAGCACAATGACCAGAAATGTTGTCAGCGAGGTTGTGAAGACAAAGAAATGTAAGCTAGTCCACCTTCTCTGGAAATTTTATGGAAGTTTCTTAAGATGTTAAAAATACCAGGTGATCTATCAATTTCTTATTGATTTCATATTACTTATTCCAAATTATACAGGAGCATAATTGAAATTTTACATGCACTCCTGTTTTATTGCAGGATTATTTATATTAATCAAGATATGGAACAACCAAAGTAGCCAGTGATATTGGAGTGGATATAGAGGTACATAAACATACACCCCACAAAAGACTCCTTGGTTCTACAAGAAGTTGAAATCTAGCCATTTGCAACAACATGTACGAATTTGGAGGTTTTAATGGATGCTGAGTGAAATGAAGTGAAATGGAGTGCTACACACTCCCTCTCCTATGTGCAATGTAGAGAAACAGATCAGAGGGATGAGACAAAGCCAACCCACCCTTGGATAAGAACACAGAACTGAGATTGCCAGAGCAGGAGGTTGGAGGGGGCTACAGAGACCGGAGGCATGGTAGATGGGGGCAGAAAGAGTATAACCCGGAAGGTTCATTCCTACTTCAAAGGGGTCAAAAGAGGAAGAGGCTGAGGAAAAAACTTTATTAACAATAAGCCAACAGGTTAAAAGACAGATTCGTATCTTGGAGAACCATCTTGCCTCACTGTCACAAGGATCAGTATTTTTGTGCAGAAACAGATGGAGGTGCGTAGTGCAGGTTTTGGGGTGGTCAGTATATTTTGTTGTGACCCATTCCTCCGATCCATGCTCTAATGCACCTGCATGTCTGAAGAATTTATGGTTCTGTCTATGTTTGTCTCCCTTGTTTAAGCTTTAGGGAAAGGACAGCAAAAGGGAAAACCCAACATTCTTGGCATTGCCAACAACCAAGTCATTTAATAGTTTTGAGCTCAGCTGGTTTGAGGCTGGTTTCAGTCTTTGGGTGTTGGGCCTGGCAGGATTCGTTTGTTTTGAAGAGGTGGAAAAAGCACCCCAGAAAATATCTACAGTGATATAAACTTGTGTTATCTTCTTTAAAAACATAAATGAAAGGGCCAGAGAGATAACACAATGGTAGGGTGTTGCCTTGCATAAGTGGCCTCATGGAGGGACCTGGTTCGATTCTAGGCACCCCATATGGTCCCCCAGCCAGCCAGAAGCAATTTCTGAGAGCAGAGCCAGGAATAAACCTTGAGTGCCGCTGGGTGTGGCCTAAAAACCAACCAACTAACCAACCATTCAACCAACCAACCAATCAATCTATCAATCAAGTTGTAAAAAAAAATAAAATGAAAAAACAGGGAAAAATAGAGTTTGGAAACGGGAGGATTTGAGTATAAATCATAGACAGAGTTTGTTCAGGCAACAGCGTGGAAAGCTTCGCCTGCAGGTTAATTCTTCAGGTACAATTCGGGTGATTCGTTACACTTAGGTAAATATTGGAGGAACTTAGACAAATGCTACAGGGAGAGGCTTCCTCAGTGTTCTGCTAGCCAGCAAGAGCTTTGCTTCAGGGAAATCTGATGCAGATATTGCAGGTTTTCTTGCTGGAGATGCAGATGAATGAAAAGAAAATTCTAAGCGTCTGGAGCTCTGAAACGCACAAAACGTGGGGAGTCAAGACTGATTGTAATTTTGACACGAGTTTGACAGAGGTGATTTTTCTTTAACTATAACTCTGGGCAGGCTGAAAATCAAATCAAATGAGGCAATACAAGGGAAAGAAATGTATAAATAGCAATGCTGGATCTGATGTAAGGAATGCACATGAGTGGTTTTATGTGTCAGTACCTAATTAAGGTGGAGACGAGGCTTTGTTAAGGAGACTTGCATGATGCTTGAGAAGTCTGATGTCCTTGGATTCCCTCATCAACTTCTCCAGCAGATCTAGCACACGCCAGCAGTCTCCCTTTGAAACAGGAATCTGGCTGTGAGAAATGTTTTGAAACTCGGTAAATCCAGTAGGGTTGGATATTTCAGCATGAATTTGTATAATTTTATTTTCCTAAAGTCAGACCCCCCCCCACAAACGTTTCCAATTTAGGGATCTGCTTTTTCCTCAAGTGTTACCATTTCTTTCCCTATTTATTAGCTCCCTTTAAAAGATGAAGAATAGGTTATTCTTCCTTTTAAAACAATAATAATTCAATATTGGAACACAATAGCCTCATATTAGAGAGCCCTTGAATTCTGTTCCTGAACATACATATGAAAGAAACCCTTGAAAATAGTTCAGATGAGGTACTGCCTATATCTAGGTCTCTCCATTTGTTTAGAGTTTAGAAATCAATGGGAAAATCATGATCAAAACCAGGATAAACTGGTACAGAAAAGTGTCAGGCTCCTTGATCAGATTACATCCTGTGAAGTGCCTTGGACTCAACTGGCTCATACAAAGCAAACATGCCCCTGAGGTTCAGTTATTTTGGTCAGTAAACTTCCTCTGTAAACAGAAAGTTTTTTTTAGCTTCTAATTGTTTGGAACAAATGATGCTCATTGCTGACACCCAGTCGTTTTCACTTTGATTCAAGATTTAATTCATGATTTAACTTAAGATTTTAAGCTTAATTTCCTCTGCAATGTAGTTAGCAATATACTTAGCAGGCTAAGAAAATATGTATATTTTTGAGAGGGAGTTAATGTGTGATAGTATATGTCTTAATATTTTATTTATTTATTTATTTTAAATTTATTTATTTATTGGTTTAGGGGCCACACTCAGCAGTGCTCAGGGGTATACCTGGCTCTGTACTCAGAAATCACTCTTGGCAGGCTTGGGGAACCATATGGGATGCCAGGAATTGAATTGGGTCCCTTCTGGGTCGGCCCTGTGCAAGGCAAATGCCTTACTGTTGTGCTATCTCTCCAGTCACTTAATATCTATTTTTATTTTTGAATCTATAATTGGCTTTTGTATTTCAACTGAATATTTTTGTACCTTGTTCAGACTTTTTAAAAAAAATTTAAACAAATTAAAATATAAGGCTTTTCATACTGCAAATTTTTTGCAGATAAAGTTGTTCATGATTGAGTTGCAATTATACAATGTATAAAACCTTTACCATTGTGCATTTCCTGCCACCAATGATTTGGTATTTTCAGATTTTATTTATTTTTAAAAAATACCTACCTCTTATGAAAATGAAAACCATGTTTTTGTCTACCAACTCTCTTCCTTTCTTGCAGTCTCAATTTTGTTATTCATATCTACTTAATTTTAATTTTTTTTTGTTTTTGTTTTTGGGCCACATCCAGTGACGCTCAGGGGTTACTCCTGGCTATGCGCTCAGAAGTCGCTCCTGGCAGGCACGGGGGACCATATGGGAACCGGGGGATCGAACGTTGGTCCGTTCTAGGCTAGCAAAGGCAAGGCAGCAGGCACCTTACCTCCTGTGCCACCTCCCGGCTCCCTACTTTATTTTAATTTTTAAAGTTTATTTATTTGTTTGTTTTTTAGTTTTTGGGTCATACCTGGCAATGCTCAGTGCTCAATGATTAATCCTGGCTCAATGCTCAGAAATTGCTATTGGCAGGCTTGGTGGGGGGAAACATATGGGATGCCGGGATTTGAACCAACATCCTTCTGCATGCAAGGCAAATGCCCTACCTCCATGCCATCTCTCGGGCTGGTTTATTTTTAGTTTTGTTTGTTCATTGATTTTCTTTCTTTATATTGCTCACATAAGTGAAAACAACCATTTTTTTGCTCATGTTATTTTGGGGGTGTTCACACCTGGTGGCGCTCAGGGTTTACTCCTGGCTTTGCATTCAGAAATCGCTCCTAGCTTGGGGGATCAAATGGGGTACCGGGGATCGAACCACCACAGTTCATTCTAGGTCAACTGAGTGCAAGGCAAACACCCTAATGCTGCGCCACCGCTTTGGCCCCTGCTCATGTTGATTCTAATTTACCCCATAAATTTGTATAATCCTGGCCAGTTTCTTACATCTTAATGCATATGGAAAAAGTTTATCTTTTAAAAGTAGGCTAAAATTAAGTTTAAAAGATCAGTGTTCTACCATGTGTATGTGCATGAATACATATGTATACACGTGTAGATCACCTTTAAAAATCTTTTTACTTTATTTTTATTACTTTATTTAAATGTTGCAGTTTATACAGTTGCTTATAATATATTTGTTTCTGGCATTCCATATTCTAGCACTAATCCCACCACCATTGTAACATTCCCTTCACCTTTGTCCTGGGAATTTACACCCATTTCCAAACCTGTCCACTTAGCAGGCACAAAATAACTTACTTTATATTGTTTCAACTAATTGTAATGAAATTGTCAAAAAAACAAAACAAAAACAAAAAAAAAAACAAACCTTCAGCAAAAGACTTGTAAAAATTTTTTTTTGATTTTTGGTTTTTGGGTCACATCTGGCAGCGCTCAGGGATTTCTTCTGGCTCTATGCTCAGAAACCACCCCTGGCAAGAACAGCGGACCATAGGGGATGCTGGGATTTGAACCACCATCTTTCTGCATGAAAGGCAAACACCTTACCTCTATGCTAGCTCTCCAGCCCCGTGAAAATGGTTATATCTCACAACGGGCCATTACTACAATGTTTGTTGGTAGTTGAGCCTTCTGTGTTATTGGTTTTGTTTGTTAACCCTAAATGGCTTCTATGCTACTTTGACATCTTATGTGGTATTTTTCCACTGCTGTGTTAGTATTGAAAAAGTTGGAGATGCCATAGCCTTGTGCTCTAGAAGTTCCAGGTTCTATGACTGTCATGGCAGCGGCTGTGGGATGTGTCTACGGCTGCCAGGACTTCCAGAAAAATAAGAGGTTGGGTTGAAGGATGGTGGGGAGGCCGCCTGTACTCACTCCAAGAAGACCTTAGAGTCCAAATACCAATGTATGTGGGGTTTTGGTCAGCTAGGCCTCTGCAGAGATGGGTAGTCAAGCAGTGAAGTGGGGCCTTTGGTGTGGTGGTGGTTGTGGGTTGTGGATGCAGCTGCTGAGGCTTCCGTAGGCCAGAGACTTGGACTGTCCCTCCTCCCGAGAGTGCCCAAGTTTTCAGCTGTGAGACCAGGTGTACGTTGCATCTTTACACAGTCAGCTATAGATGGGCACTTTGGCTTCTGTTTTTAACTTTATGAATAATGCTAAAGTAATTTTTAAGATGAACAATTTCATATTTAATGGATAGATACCTAAAAAATGAGACTGCTGGATCTTGCGGTGGTTCTAATTTGAGTCTTCTGGAAGAAGCTCCATGCTGGTTTTCAGAAGGGTTGCAGCAGTATGTATTCCTAGCAACACGAGCTTTTGTTTTCTCCACTGCCTTTGCAAGTCCGCTGTTTTTTTTTTTTTTAACATGATCTATCCTTCACATGTGGGATGTAATGTTAGGTGTTTGAGTCTGGTGAACAGCTTATGATTCTGTTGATCACATACATATATTCATATACACACACTTTCTGGGTAACTATTCAGATCTTTGCCCATCTAAACATTCTTTTAATTCTTTATGTACCTTTGATATTAAGTTTCAATGAGACATATCATAGGTGAATATATTTGTCCATTAAATATGCTGTCATTTTGTTATGCTAATATTTTCTTAAGCCATACCAAAGTCTCTCAGGATTTTTTGGGAGGAGGTGGTGTTATTTTGTTTTTGAACTACATATGGTGAAGGTCAAAGCTTATTTTTGTCTCTGTGCTCAGGGATTATTGCTGGTGGGGCAGTGGGGCCATTTTGGATGCTGGGGTTGAACCCAGGTCAGCCATGTGCAAGGCAATTGCCTTCCATGTTGTACTATGGTGCCGGCCCAAAAAGGCTCAGAAAGGCTCAGAAAGGCCCAGAAAGCTGCTTGCTTTTCCAAGGCTTTTGAGGTAGGCTCTGGCACTTGTGTCCTGAGCGATCTCACCTATTGTCTTGTAGGCTGTTTCTGGGTTTACAACCTGATCTTTGATCCTCCCATTTTTGTGCCTGTTATTGGAGTGTGGTTCATTTTCAATCTTGTGTGTATGGATGTCCCATTACCCCATCATTGTCTGTTGAAGAGAATTTAATTTCTCTGTTGTTTGCCTATCACTCCATTGCCACAAACAGTTAAAATAATGTGTATGTTTCTTTCTAGGCTCTTGATTTTGTTTCATTAACATAGGTTTATTCCAGTGCTCGGGAGTAGCACGGTTCACATATTTTATATTTATAATACCTATTTAGGGTCTGAGAATAAGACATGTGTCTCAGCCACTATGAGTGGATTTCCATGGTATTTGTATTTACTAAAAATTAGAATTTTTGGCTTTAAGAAATTGGAAATTGGGGTATATATATATATATATATATATATATATATATATATATATATATATATATATATATATATATCAGCACAGCTGGCAGTGCCTCAGGGTTTACTCCTGGCTCTATGCTCAGAAATCTCTCCTGGACTTAAAAAAAAAAAGAAATCTCTCCTGGCAGGCTTGGGGGACCATATGGGATGCCGGGATTCCAACCGCCATTCTTCTGCATGCAAGGCAAACGCCTTTCCTCCATGCTATCTCTCTGGCCCTTATATTGTATTTTTTTTAAACACACACACACACACACACACACACCCATTTGCTTTATCTTAAAATTATCATTCAATCCTCTTCCCCAGCCCCCCAAAAAAGACCCCACCAGAAACCAATAGTAAAAGTAATCAAAACTCTTGGCTTGGTGTCCTTGAGTTAAGCTGAAGCCCCTGAATTTGACTTGTTGGGAAGTATGAGTTAAACGGTAGGGTGCAGATGTATTTTGCAGCTGTTTGTTACCCCCTTTTGGGGGGGACACTAGTTTGCCCCTTCTTGTAATACCTTTCTTTCCTGAGTGGCCCAATTGGGAAGCTCCCTGGCACAGCGGGCGGGTCCAGGTTAGTACGGATTAGGACTTGGATGAAGTGGCCCCCGGGGTGGGTGCTAGCAGGCTACCAACCACAGGGACATTCTGGCTCTGTGGCTTTTTGGGGCCTGCTCTGTGCTGGAACAAAGCCACTTTCCTATGGTGCCTAGCTCTGGGAGTAGCAGTTTTTGCAGCCAGGCACCAACCAACAGATCCGCTCGCTATCTTGGGCGCCGGAATCTGGGCGAGGGAGGCACGTGGGCGCACCCTGCCTGCTCTGCACCCCAAGAGGTGCCAAGAGACAGGCACAAGGGGCGACTTGCAGGGATAAGGGGCGCCTTTAACTTACAGCTGCAGGTGGCCCAGCTTTGCAGAAGCTGGAGCTGGAGCTGTCCAGCACCAGGGAGCTTAGGTTGGCACTGGGAACCCGGGAACCTTGGTACCACCCCAGGAATCAGTGCTACCAGCCAGCTGGGGGGCTGCTGCTCCTGGAAGGCGATTCCCTTTTGGGGGGTCCCCCAGTTCTTCCCTTCCCAGATCTCCACGGGGGAATCTAGGCTGCACTTTGAGCCTCTCCCTGCGCCCTGAAACTTACCCCCAGTGCCCACAACTTCCCCAATGCCCAGAAGCCAGCCCTTGCGCGCGTATACAGGGTCTCCCCATGCCACCCACCGCACCCCACTCCACCGCACCCCGGGGTCTCGGGGCTGGTTTGTTCAGGGAAAAGGGGGTGCTGTGTCCTCGATGCTCCTGGATCGTGGTACCCAACGGGCGACACGGAGACTCGCGCCGGGTGTGCGGAGCCACGTGACGCCGCGACGGGCGCTTGGGGAGGGTTGGGGGGCGGGTGGAGGCGGGTACGGGCCTGGCCGGGCCAGGCTGGGCTGGGCTGGCTGCTGGAGATCCTCTGCGAAGGCGGCAGCAGCGGCTGCAGCGGCTGCACCCCGCTTTCCCAGCGCACCCCGCTTTCCCAGCGCGCGCCCAGCTAGCTGGCCGCTGCACACGCGGGGCGGTGCCGAGGCGGCTGGAGCAGCTGCAACCTCGGCAGCAGCTAGAAGGGAGGCCGCCCCGGAGCGATCGCGGGGCCCCGGACCCCCCAAGTTCCCGCCATGAGCCGGCTCGGAAGCCCCCGGGACTCGCAGCCTGCCGTGCGCCCCCGGAGACCTCTCCAAGCCTGACTCCAGCCGCTCCAGACGCGCGCCCCGGGCCCCGCAGCCTCCCCGCAGCAGCATGTCTCGGAGGAAAATCTCATCCGAGTCCTTCAGCTCGCTCGGCTCCGACTCCCTGGAGCCCCCCGAGCCCCTGGAGCCCAGCCCCGAGGATGACAGCGAGTGCCCCTTGGCCAGGCTCTATTGGAACGGCAACCGCAGCCCGCCCCGCGCGCCCCGGCCCCGCGCGCCCGCCGCCCCGGCCCTGGCATCGGTGCCCGGCGCCTCCTCTTCCTCCTCCGCCTCCTCTGCCACCGCTGCCACCGCTGCCACGGCCACCGCGGGCACCCGGAGGGCGCAGCGCCGCCGGAGAGTGAACCTGGACTCCCTGGGCGAGAGCATCAGCCGCCTGACTGCGCCCCCGGTGAGCCTGGAGGGTGGGAGGACGCCTGGGGGTGCGGGGGACCCGCCTCTGGCGTGGGGATGGGAGGCCTGGCCTGACCCCTGAATAGGGGATCCCCGAGCCGGGCACCCCCAGATCTTCCATGACGCACCCCCACTCCAAGGAAGGAGTCCCCAGAGCCCGAAACCCTCTCTCTCCCCGGGGCGCAGACTCTCCAGCTTCGGGGCCTCCACGCCCACCTGTTTTCTTTCCCCCAAACTTTCCCCAGCGCCGGGTGATGCAGCTCCCACTTCCAAATCTCAGCTCATGCTCTCGGGGTACCCTCCCAGTCTCCCCATTTTGGGTGCGCGACCCCCCACTCCACCCCACCTTTGCGCATACCCCAGCAACTAGCAGTCTTGATTCTGATGTTGGCACAGGCTGGCCGGCTTCCCCTTCCAACCTTTCTTTCTACTTAGCAGAGCTCTCCCGAGTGCCAGGGATTTGTGGGGTTCCTCTCTTGGAGTCTCCTGCCCCCCCCCACCCCGTGTCCCCGGGTTTTCTGAACTAACTTGCAGGTGCTTCTTTTTCACCCGCTCTCGATCCATGCTCCACCTCTCCCCCGAATTCTGGCCTTGGAGCCCTCCTGTGGAGTGATAAGCTACTTCTCTTTGGCGCTCCTTTTCCTGGCTCAGCTGTTCCAGATGTTCCAGCTGTTCCCCACTCCTCAGCTCCCCAGGCACCTCTGTAGAGCGCTGCACGCCACTAGTGCAGAGGCATTTCAGCCCACCCGGATGGTTTCTGGATGCAGGAGCCTGCCTGACTGCTCGCTTGGTTCTGGCTAAGCCCAATTTGCAGGACTTGGGGCCATTCCACCCTGCAGATGGGATCTGGAGAGGCCCAGTGAACCCCCACCCCCATCTCCTCTCACCCCTGGAGAAAAGCCTCCAGTTTCTGAGCACCTGCTCTGAGACTTGGACCTCTGAAGTTTCCAGAATGGCTTGGCTTGTATATCCATGGACTCCTCTTGGGTTTCTGTCGTGTGGCCACAACCTTGGCTAGGCTGCTAGACAGCCAGATTTGGTCAGGTCACAGCTGATGTCTGTCTGCTTGGCAGATGTATGTGTCCTGGGGTCCTTCAGTTGGTCCAAAACTTAGCTTCTTGAGTCTTTTCCTCCTGGACCCCTTTTAAGTTGCCTTCCCTCCATCAGGAATATGGCTCTGGTTTCCCACTGCTGTCTGGAAGATTCCCCCTGTGCAGTACTAGCTTGGGGAACAGTTGGTGTAAGTTGTTCAACATGCATCTTTGTAAGAGCTGGTGGCATTTGTGCAGTCCAGTTTATTACTGCAGCAGCTTCATTCAGAAATGATTTGACCAAAGATGATTCAAGTTTTCTGTGGGGTGGGAGAAAGATAAAGGGGGAAAGGTCCTAAGAGGCGCTCTGAAGGCCTAGGGGCCTTTCCCCTTAGTTCTTAGCCCACCAGTATATGGTTGGCCAGTTACTGCTCAGACCCTACAGGGCAGAGATGACCCGTCTATCCCACTGTGCCCCAAATTCGCAGGTTGGTGCCCAGGATGCTGCCCAGGTCCCCCACATGCTACCTGACCTCTGTTCCTTCTCTCTGGCCTCCATTATTAGTTTTACAAGGATTATTTTTGTAGTCCCAGAGTTTTCTTTTTGCTTAGTATTGACAAATTTCCAAAAATAAAGTCGTAGCAGCACCTTTGGTAATGCCAATTTAACCAAAGTTCTTGACAAATTCCAGGAATGGATCAAATAAATTGAACTCAAGTACCTACTACCAAAACGAGAAAGAATATAGTCTTTATAAATCAAATTTGAATGGCTGGCTTTTTCACGAAGAGAAAACTGTCTTCTGGGCTGGAGCAATAGTATAGCAGAAAGGCACTTGCCTTGTACATAACTGACCAGGGTTCTATCTCTGGCACCTCAGGTGGTTCCTTGAGCCCTACCAGAAGGACCCCTGAGCACAGAACCAGAACTAAGCCCTGAACACTGCAGGGAATGACCCAAAAGCCAAAAGAAAGAAAGAAAAAAGAAAACTGTATTCTAATAGTAGTTTTCAGGATATGATCTTTGAAAATGACAGTTATTAAGTATATGCAGTAGTTATTTTTACTTTCCATGCTGTAATTTTGAAATATTTTTGTAAAAGGCCTTACATATACAGGTGAATGTAGTGTGAACACTTTCAGGACTGACTTACACAGAGAAAACATCATCTTTCCTAGCAGTGCCCTTGCCGTATTTCTGCCATACCCACCATTCCTTATTGGCCAGACTAGGCCACTGCTTTCAACAGTTCTGGCTGGTTTCTTTCCTCAAGTGTCAGGATTTGAATCTTCTTTGAAAACATTCGAGCAGACTCATTATGTTCTATGTATTTACTTTCATCAGGCTTTAATTAACAACAACAAATCTCTGTAAACACCCGTTACAGAGCATTTGACGACAGGGCAGCCGGTGGTTCTAAGCAATCCGACCTTTCTTCTTTCTCCACAGTGGGAATGTTCTAGGCTCCACAGAGACATACATTGTATTGGCTTTTGGTAAATTGTCATAATTGAAAATGGAAGAAAAGCATGTAATATTAGATGTAAGACTTTGAGGCAAATACATCATTTTTCTGAAATAGGAACACAAAAGTAATATTTATTTTACACAGTTATTAAGAAATAGCTGAT
>PVKC010023638.1:0-17004 GCA_004027635.1 Crocidura indochinensis
TCTTAAAATTACTTTATTAACTTTTATTAAACACCATGGTTTACAAGGTTGTTCATAATGTAGAAGTCATATTTTTATGAGTTACAAAGTTGTTCTTTATTGAGTTTTAATCATAATAGTGCACATCCTTCACCAGTGCACATTTCTCATCACCAATATCTTCATTCTCTCCCACCTGTCTTCCTATCCTTTCTCCCACCTATCATTGTGGCATTTTTCTTTTCTCTCTTTCTCTCTCTTCCCCTATCTCCCTCTCCTTAGTTTTTCCTTTTAGGCACTATGGTTTGCAATATGGGTTGCTGAAGAGATATCATGTCTATCATCTTTTCTCCTTTCATTTCAACTATCATTATCACAGGATTCTTGACTTTATCACACCTACAAAATGTTTTTTTTCCATTGTGCTGACTTTCTTACAGGTGTCAGGGATGAGGGTCACTGTGTTTGCTGGGACATAGTTCAGGAAGGGAGTTGGCCCTGGTGAATAGAATTGCTTTACAGTCACAAGTGAACCAGGGAAGTTAGTTTGTAGTGAGGGCTGCTCTGTGTCAGAAAGATTCGCAGGCTATTCTTGACAGTTTCCCTCCCAGATCTATGTGTCACTTACTGTTGTCACCAAGATATTGCTGGGTCACCTTGGAACGATGATCTTGTAATACCTCTGCAGGTCTTGCTGGCAATTGGTCAAGTAGAAAATGTGCAAGTGTTGAGATATTTGCAAGTGATGCTTGGTGTGATGACTTTTTTAGAAGACACCAAGATCTTTCAGTGGAAATCCTGATGTATAATGTTATAAGGTATATAAGGTATAATGTTCCTATTTCAAACCAGATTATATAAAATCCAGTTATAAAAATGACTCTTCTTATTTTGGCCTGCTCAAATAGAAAACTCAACCGTATTGTAACAAAAAAGAAGAATTTGAAAAATCTCAGGAAGGACATTGAGGTAATATTTCTATTAAAGCTTCTATATACAGTGAACTAATTGCAGTTGTGGTTCATTAATATCTTATTTATAACAAAAAAGTCAGGGGAAGTCCTCAGGGTTCTTTTTTAAACTCAGAGGGCTATACTAAATGATCTCAAATTAAATAGCATCTTAAAAGTCTTAGCATCCCTTGGTAAAGATAAAACATCTCATCATTATCAATTAAAGGATGCTGAAGTCTTTGAGAAGAGGACTTGTTTGCTTAAAACATGTGAAGGTCAGGCTCACCCTGTAATAGTCAATGAGGAGTAGTCATTTGTTATTTTTAAACAGGCTGTCATTTAGCCATTATGAAGATGAATAACATTTGTTATTACCTAATAATCTTCCTGTTGATTACAGAGAAAGGATACTTTCAGACACCTTATGTGCTTTTCTTAGTTGATCTATTATTAATGTCTTTCGATTAAATTTTGTAAACAAAATAAAAGTTTCTGTTCTTCAGATATTGGCACCTAGCATTAAAATAAATCATTCCTGGGTCTATGATATTTTGAACTACACATGTCATTTGTCTATCTGTTCATGCAACGTTGCAAAAACAGAGTTCATTTTTTAATATCAAACAGATTGTCAATGGATCATATGCTGCCTCTATTAAGGTTAGTTTTTGGATGTCTGCCTTCTTGAAGAGAGTTAATGAAGCTATAAGTTACCTGTGTGCCTTCATTTGGAGTCAGGCCTAATTATTTGGATCTTGGCCACATTATTGTCCAAGCCTTATTTCTAAAGCAGATGGAGTTGCTCAGGAATGACTTCATTTGTATTAATTTGTTGCACTGTCTTCTACTATTCATCTCGGAAGAACTATATGGCCTTTGTCACAGGGAAGCAGAAAAGACAAAAGAAATTTCGTTTCAAATTAAAAGAGAGATCTACTCCTGGTTTTCACTGCTCCTCATCTTCTGCCTGGCAGCAAAGAAGTGACCACTCTGAGGGAGTGACATGGTGTGAAAGGGTAATTACTGCTCCTTAAGATTCACTCACTTTCAGGCTAGAGTGATAACACAGCAGGTAGGACACTTGCCTTGCATGTGGTCAACATAGTTCAAACCCTAGCATCTCTCAAGCTTGCCAAGATTGATTCCTGATCACAGAGCCAGGAGTCAGCCCTGAGCATCTGAGCATCTTTGGATATGGTCCAAAAACTAAAAAACAACAACAACAGCAACAACAACAAATAAAACACAATTTCATTGCTTCAGATAACAGATTCATACCATCAGATAACAGACATTTTGGCTCAGTAAACTGGCCTTAAAACTCTCCAGAGTTGGTTTTGCTATGTCAGTTTTCTATTGGAAACTTCTATCTTGTCTTTTTTTTTAAACCTTATTGATTGATTGGTTGGTTGGTTTTTGGGCCACACCTAGCTGTGCTAAGGGGTCACTCCTGGCTTCAGAACTCGCTCCTGGCAGGCTGCGGAACTATATGGGTTTCTGGGAATCAAACCAGGTCCCACCCTGGTCTGCTGAATGCAAGGAATATTCCCTACCACTGTGCTATCTCTCGGGCCCGATCTTGTCTTTTAAAAGCATCATATATCTTGTTGGAAACAATACTCACTTTGTTACTGATAGGTGGAGTACTGGATTTCCTCGAAGCAGGCTAATAGGTGGTCACCATTCAACCATGTATTTTAGCTGATTATTAAATATACTTTAAATTAAACCATAGGGTTTTAGAGGTAAGGAAAATAATTTGACTTTCTAGAACCAAAACAGTAGTATAGTGAGTAGGACACTTGCCTTACATACAGTTGACTTAGATTAGATCCCTGATTACCCATATGGTCCCTAGATCCTGCCAGGAGTGATCCCTGAGCAGAGAGTCAAGAATAAACCTTGAACACTTCTGGGTGTGCCCCACTAAAAGAACAAAACAAAACAAAACAAAGAATTTAACTTTCTTATTGACAAACGAGGCTGGTAGCTTCTTTTATAACAATTTTGGCAACAAGGCATTAAAAGTGGTACATGGCTTTGAATGTGTTCATCATAGTCCAAAAAGCAGTAGATAAAGTATAACAACTTTATGCCTTAACTAAATGGCTATTGGCAAATACATGAAATCTAATGATTTCACAAACTTTCTCTAATTATAAAATGCACAATTATATTGTCTGCATTGATATAAAAAACATCTGAGTGAAAGTTGAAAAGTAAATAGATCTCTACTGGAAACAGAAAGACAATAATTCATTGATTTGAAGAACCCAAAAAAGGCAGAGTCTGGTTGTACTTGTATATAATATTTAATTTGTACTTCAGAGAAATAGCTTCTAGATAGTAACTTTGAGATACTTTTGAGATTATAGTACATTAGTTGTCAGTAGAGATTCCAAAGTGAAAATTTAAAAAGCTAAGCTCTGGCTACCATAGCAAAAAGGGAACACGTCAGTGGTTTAAACTTCCAAACTGTGGACTAGAGAGATAATACAGCGGGAAGGGCCGTTATCTATATGGAGCCAACCTGAGGTGTTTTTTTTTTTTTTTTTTTTTTTTTTTTTTTTTTTTTTTTTTTTTTTTTTTTTTTTTTTTTTACCCTGGCACTTTGTATAGTCCCTGATCCTTGCCAGGAGTTATTCCTGAACATAGAGACAGGAGTAATCAGGAACACTGACTGATTTGGTCCCCAAACAAAACAAAACAAAACAAAACAAAAAAACCAAACAAACTTCTGCAAACCCCAAAATATTTAGTCTCACAGTTTTGAGGCTTGAAGTCCTTGGCAGGGAATGCTTGGCAGAGGGAAGCATGAATGCAGTGAGAAGGATGTGGGCAAAGGAGGGCAGAAGTCATGGTGGTGCTTCTACAAGCCAAAGGAAGCTGGGTGGGTTTTATTAAAAGCCCAGGTAGATAGCAGGTTCACATTCTCTTTCCAAAAAAGCTGATGGAATAAAGTCTGCCCATAACCTGGTGTGTCTGACTCTGGCTTCCAGAATCATGAGCTCTTCCAGTTTAGATGTTTAAACCAGTGGGTGAGACTCAATTATGGCTGCTCTCACTGATTCATGTTACTGCTCTTTGGGAGAGTCAAATACAAAATAACAATTAATTCTATTCCAAGTCACTCTTCTCAAGCATTTGCTCATACAGCTTTTCTTCTTTCCAGAATCCCAGATGATTTCCCTTGTGTAAAAGTCTCTATTTTCTTACAGGCACCCAACTCTGAGGACAAATTTAGCATAGAATAAATAAGTTTTGAATAATTGATTATTCTCTAATGACTGCCTCTCTATGCAAGTGAAATATTATAAGAATTTATTTGTAATGACCACAATAGATCAAAGCATTTATTTTATAAACAGTTTTATTGTTAACTAGTTAAGTCAGAAAATCTTGGAATATTACATTGAATTTTGGTTTTCCTTTATTTTTTTTAAAGAAATAATGTCAACTTGCAACAACCAGTAACATAATTTAATTGAAAAAGAAATTGCTTTTAAATGGAATTTATCATAAAATGTAAAACAAACCAAATTGCTCCATTTATTTAAAACATCTTTTATTTAGCTGTTCAAAAAAGAAAATTTAATTTTATTTCGAAAGATCAGATGTATTGATTGAAGTATGATTTCTGTGATACTAAATGGAAAAATGAGACAAATGAAAGGACATTTATCTCTAATATTTATTAGCTTCTGCTTAGAGAATTTTTCAGGATTAGTTCAACAATATAAAGTAAAATGGTTTTTAAGTCTGATGTATGTAAAAAAGTTATATTCTATAAAATTATTCGCATAAGGTACCATGATTTCTGACAACTAATCTTAGTTGCTAGTTGTGAGTTTTGTAAACATCTGTAAGAGTTTGTAGCTGATCATGCCATTCACTAAAATCTTCATGTAGGACCAGAAACATGGCACGTGGTAGAGCACATACATTTCATTGTGGTATCCTGGATTCCATTTCCTGTACTACTGGTCCCATATATAGTAAAACAATGAAATCTGCTATCATGGAAGCTCCTGAGATCTGCTGGGTGTGGTCCCAAATGATAAAAGCAAAGATAAATCCTTCCTGCAGAAAATATCCAGTTATACTTTGTGACATATAGGTGCATTACAAATATATATGTCACTCTAATAAATATGTAGTCTATGTGATGACTTAGAGCTGTAGGGAGCAATTGAGAAAGTGACTTCAGCCATCACTTAAGGAAGCAACCACTTGTTTACAAAATCACTGAGAAATAGAGACCAGGCAAGGACAGATTAAGTACCTGGCAGTGCTGAGAGTCCCTGTCTAAATTAAAAGGAAGAGATGCTCCTGATAATATTGCTCTGAAATACAGTATAAATAGACACTAAATTAAGTTCATTTGAGATGCTTTTGGACTCTGCAGCTGTGATCCTGATAAGTTCCCCAGGCTTCAGAGACAGCTGTCATGGACATTACTCCTGAGAAGTGACTGTCACGTGTTCCCCTCCCCCCACCCATCACTATAGCCCCTATGTTAGAGGATGCTGCTCTGAGTATTCTGGGTCTAAGTGCCAAGTTATCATAAGCTAATCTTTTTCTTTTCTTTTCCTTTTTGAGTTTCGGGCCACACCAGCTGTACTAAGAATTTATTCCTGGCTCTGTGCACAGGAATCACACCTAGTGGGCTCAGGGATGCTGAGGATTGAATTTGGGTGGGCCATGTACATGGCAAATGCTCTATCTTCTGAACTATATTCAACAGCCCCTTATAGAAGTGTTTTAAGCTTTGATAGTGACTCCTTTTTAACTCTCAAATGAATTGTGTATTTATATTCGGTATGGATCAGAATGAATTAATTAAGTTTTAAGTCAAATCTTTCCACTTTGCTGGGAATTGATTCTTTTCAAAATTTGTACATTAGTTTTCAAAGAAAACATATACACATATATGTGTATATTGTATGTTAATTTAATAAAATTTCAAAAAGTTAACACAATGAAATAATAAGATCAGTAAATAAAATATTATTGAGACACCTGTTGAAATGTTTTGATCATTTTTTAACTTGACGTATTTTTTGGAGGGGTCACACCCGGCTGTGCTCAGGGGTTACTCCTGGCTCCATGCTCAGAAATTGTTCCTGGCAGGTACGGGAGACCATATGGGGCACCGGGATTCGAACTGATGACCTTTTGCATGAAAGGCAAACACCTTACCTCCATGCTATCTCCCGGGCCCCAACTTGACGTATTTTAATTGGATACAACATGCATTTATTCTTTCTGTGTCTTGCTGTTTTTCTCCTTCAATAGTGTATTTTATTATTAAGCATGTTATCAATATTATAATAAAGAATTTCAATTTAGATGGTAATTATGTCTACATACAAATATATACACTTTATATTCCCATATATATTTCTCAATATATAATATAATATATTTGGCTCACAATTCCTGAAAACTTTGAATTTCCTAAACATTATGAATGATAAAGTTATCATTTGTTGTGTGAATTGAGTGACTTTGGACAGCATCATTATTAGAGTCATAATTACTAATCTGGGCTTGATGTTGGCACTGCAGTGACTTAAAGGGCATTCTTCTAAGACAAAATTCTTATCAGGCAGAATGTGATGTCATCTCTTGGTGTGTAGTGTCAAATTGAATTGAAAATTATCAAAACCTGGGAACTGTTCATTGTTGTGTGAAATGCATGCCCATTGGAAGCTTGTATGATAATATATTTAACATCTTTTATTTTAGTGTTTTCCAAGTTTAGTCTTTTAATTTAGCATTGCCTGTATCTGAAGAAACCTTTGTCTAACCAAAGATCATAAGGATAAATTGCTATTTGCTTCAATAATTAAAATTGTTTTAAGTTTTTTTATAAGTGTATGACTCATGGGATATCGATTCAGTATAAACTATGACCAAAATATCACCTGAAGGTTATAGATATAGGCAATTTTAGTATTCTTCCAAAGCTGGTCCTTCTTCAATGAAAATGTCTTTTTCATCATTTTAAATGGATGCATTAGGCCCAGGTGTAGTATATTTCAATTGGCAGAGCAGTTGCTAACACTTTGGACTTCTTGGTTACCTTTCCTTATAGCTGTGGTACTTGCCTTCTCCTTTCTGGTAGCACAGAACACATAGTCCAAGCATTGTGAGGATGGGCTCCTGTATCAAGTATTGCTAGGGTGGCCAATAAAGTACAAAGGTGAATTTGCCACTATTTAGAATAGTATACTGTATAAAAATAATCTTGAAATCCCAATAGATCTAATAGCAGATATTTGGGTTTTTTTTACCTATTGTTAAAAAATGCTCATGCCAAAGTACCAAGACTTAATATCTGACCTAACTGTAGTTTTATTTATTATTATTATTATTTGACCAAGTGAATTACAAATCTTTCAAAGTAATATTTAAGGTACACATTGACAATGAATCAGGGCCATTCTCACCATCAGTGTTGTTCTCCCTTCACCCCTGTTCCCAGCATGCATCCGATATCTTCCTCATTTGCCCCCCTGGACTGCTACTGTAACTGCTTCCCTCTGTGTATAGCTTGTTGTAGATTTGGTATAGATTCTGTTGTTGTTGACTTTGGATTTGGTGATCAGTTTTTATTTCCACTCAATGTTTCATACAACAGTTTAGTCCTGGTACCCTCCATTTATCCACTCTCAATTCATGAGACAGAACAAGATAATTCAAGTTATTTGGTTCTATTGGAAAAAAACTGGGAGGAATCTGTCTAGAGGTTATAAATATCAATTTAAAGAAGAAAGGGAAAAAGCAGAAAAACAAAACAAACAAATAAAAAGACCAGCAACTACAAAAAAAGCACCCAGTGACTAAAAATAACAACCATCATATAATAACCATAAGAATGAAAGGAAAGAAAAAAATAGAAAAGAGAAGAAAAAGAAAAAATGAATAAAAAGAAGAAAAAGAAAACAAAACCAAAACCAAACAAATATAAAAAGGAAAGAGGGCTGGTGTGGCAAGGTTTTGTGATCCTTTAATTTTTATTTATTTATTTTTTTTGCCTAAACACAGTAAGTATTGGTGAAATTAGAAAGGGAATTGCCTTGACCTAAGAGATACAGGGTTTTTCCACCTCTGAAGCATACTGCCATAGAAACAACTACAGGTTCCATACATGCTCATTTTCACACCCCAAGGTCTTTTTATGGTGCCAGGAAACTTTCTGTTCAGTTGTGGATGATAAAGGCCACTGTAGCTAGAGATCATGGTATTTGCACAGTCCATAGGATGAAGTCTAGAATAGTGTCTTTTTTTATGGTTCTAGAAGTTCTGTTTCATCACTGTTGTAATCAGTCTTCTTAACCTAACTGTAATTTCAATCTCTCCCAGAGTAAAATTTTCTTCTTCTTATTTTTTTTGGTGGGTGAGGGGGTCATACCTAGTGGTGCCTAGGGGCATTCTTGGATGGTGTGCTCAGGAGTGGCCCCTGGCAGTGCTCAGGGGATCATATATGGTCCTGGATTTCAGCTATATTCAGGTCCTTTACTTCCCTGTATTATGTCTCTGCCTGGCAATGTACAATTTTACCTAATCAACCTAGGATTTCGTGGCTAGCGTTTGTGAATTAATATGCATGATAAAAGGCTTCCATTCCCATTTATCCCTAAAAATGAAGGGGCCTTTTTGGCTTCATCATCCATCTTTCCTTTGAAAATGAGCTTATTACAACCTCATCTGACAGTGCAAGATTTCTATTTTGTATAGACCTTTCTGCCTCCTTTCATTTTGCTCATGCTCAATGAATGAAGTATTTAGTAAGACCAGCTTGGTCATTGATTTGCTTGCATTTTCGTGGCTGTATGCTATTTTGGTGGTTGACCTGGCATGGCTTTTAATCTAGTTATGATCAAATTTTAGATCTTTCCATTTTTTTCTAGAAGGAGACCCTAAAACTAAAGAAGCAGACTCTTTCCCTGGCAGAAATCCAGAAGAAGAGATTCTGGCAGAAATCCAGGATATTTTTGCTGTCATATAATATAGAAATCTTCTATGCCTCTTAACGTTTCTTCTTGGGGATCATATAGGGCCTGCCAGATCTTTTCCCACTTACCAAAACAACATGTGATCTGTGTTTAAAGGTAATGGTGCAGGGAAATTTTCTGTAATAGAGAATAAAAAATTTCAGATATTTTAATCTGCCACTGAGTATTTTATTATGCTGTAAATCTTAGACTGCTTTTTTTTTTGCTCTGAATTCTTCAGCACAACTTTTAGAGTCTTTAAAGGAAGTTCTAATTGACACTATCACCTCAGAGTCCACTATTTTCTTCTACAGAGAAGAGCCAGGAGATCATACCCTTGATCATCCTCTGATCTTGAAGGCTTCCAATTCCTCATAATTCTATGAACACAAATTACATTTGTAAGCCTGTCTGACCTTATGTCTTTGTCTATCTTTTTATACTCCATGTGTGGGCAGTATTAGAAGATTACTTGATATATCCTGGATGAACCATTCCAATCCAAAGTTAAGTCATTTTCTCTGTCTAGGATTCTTTCCTTTCCCTATGACTCCTAAAATTGTACTTATTCACCAAGGATCAATGAAGTTGTCTTGCATTCTAAGTCATAATTGATTGTTCCCTTTTCTTGTTCAATTATAGATTTATTTTAGGCCTATCTAAATTGAGTACATTGAATTTTGCACATATACAATATGGGGTTCTTTGAGATCCTTAAGAATATTGATGTAGCTAGAAGAAGTGACTCACAAAATGAAATAAATCTCTTGGTGGCTAATGAATTAGGTTGCAGGTCCCCTGATTATTGTCTATCTTTAAGTGATAGGGATAGCTGAGGATAAAGTGGAGAGTGAGAGAGGTAGTCTTGGGAAGAATATGTAATCTTCCTGTTCTACTACCTCATCCACCTATCCAGCCTGGGAGCTTTAAAACTGGTAAAATTGGCCGTGAGCACTCACATTATATGGGCTTTCACATCCTTCCAGCTCCATAGAGCAGCTGTCAAGATGTGGCTGGAGTATACTTAATCTACTATGATATGGGAATTGGCCCTAATTACATGAGCTATACAAGGGACTATGGTCTTAGGATAGTTATGAGGAATAGCTCTTCTCTGGAAAAGGAAAGGCAGTCATCACCTCTGCTCGTTTTCCAGGAGCATCACCTTCTCTCATAAAAAAGGATTTCAAGAGGAAAATAGTGAAGGAATATAGTTTTCCAGAAATATGAGTAGAGGGAGAGGAGTATAGGGGAAGGAGATAGGGACAGGGAGAGGAAGAGGGAGAGGGATGGAGAAAGGAAGAAAGGGAGAGAGGGAGAGAGAAAATGAGTAAAGGAAGTGAGACAAATTTAAGTAAAAACAAAGACTTACCCAGAGAGGAAAAGACCTAGAGCTTGAGATGTTGGCAACCCAAGATGAAGAATTTGCCTATAAACAAGAAACTGTAAAGTTTTCTTTCCCCAAACTGCCCACCCCAGGGGATTTATATGAAGTTAAGCATCTGCTACTAGGATTTTATCAAGGGCTAGAGCCTTGGATTTTTGGTGGTTCTTTTCATATTCTTATTATGATTTTTAGACTTTTATGAGGGGATCCATTTGTCACTAGTTGGTACCTCAGTTTCTGCATCTGAATGATATCTTTTATTTACCCATATCCAAACAGTTCAGTATTACAACTTAAGTCCAAATTTCTTGCTTCTGAATAGCTTCCAAGGCTAGTAGCTAGTCATTTCTTCTTATTATTGTAAATAATAAATTTATTACTATTGTAAACAATAAATTTATTTATTATAGTTATTTTATTTTTTCAGTCATTCCTGCCATCCCTCACACTCGCCTTTCCTGCCTGCAACATGGTGTTTTGTTCCTTTCTGCAGTGCCTCTTAAGTGGAGCACCGAGAACTTGGGGTACATGGTAGGCATTCAATTCAATTTAATTCGAATCATTTCAAATAAATTCAATTCAATTCTTCAACATAGAAATATATACCATTAATGGTCATGAAATAATTATAATATATATGTGGTATTCACTCACTCAATATCTGAGTGTTATTAACAATGAGAACTGTAACTTCTTAGAAAAGTTGCTGATAGGTGAAGCCAAGAGCAAGTCAAAGACTGAATTCAGTTTGTCCTTCAAGAGTCAATGAGTGGCAACAATAAAACAACAAGAGATTGATGATCTTCTCAAAGTGCATACATTTATTTTGTTCGAGGTGTATATTTTATACCTCCTAACAGCCTTGAAGGGAGTTTGCAAAAAATATTCTCTGACTTTTATGCTTTTCAGCTCACTCTGCTGACTGTACCTATTGAAGAATCATAAAAGCAAGCTCCCAAGACACACCTCCAGTGCTGTGGAGTTTCATTTATTTATTAAAATAAATGCTTTTAAAAATTTATGCATATACTCTTCCATATTAGTAGTTATAAGTAATTTTCCATGATGATTAGAATTTGAGCTAATTTTCAGTATCTTTAGAAATATGATTAAATGCCTAAGGATGAAGTCTGTATTAAACTTTTGTATGTTCATAATGAAAGTGATCCAAAGTTCAATATCGGACAAGGATAATTGTTTCTGTTCCCAAAGTCTAAAGATAAGGACAGTTTGTACTTAGTTTATCTGTTCTCTAAAGTCTAAAGATAATCTTCCTCATTTTTCCCTTCCCCAACAGTGTAACCCCTACTTGCCCTGGTTAAATTCCCAGTACCATGTATGGTTCTCTGAACACCATCAGAGATCACTCACTTGGAAACAGAGGCAGAAATAATAGCAATTGAGCCTTGCTGAGTGTGGCTCTCAACTCACCTCCACAATCCCTTCACTCCACCCCCCAAAAAATCAAGACTAAAATGAAGTTCTTCAGAATGAACCCTCATCCAGACTTAGAAGCTAACCTAATTTTAGTATCAACTTTGCTCAAACCTTTTTTGTTTGTTTATTTGTTTGCCTTTTGACCACACCAAACATTTTTCAGGGCTTACTCCTGACTCTGTGATCAGGGATCACTCCTCAAGGGGCTCAGAGGAGTATGTAGGGCAGGGGATCAAACCTCAATGAATTGCATGTAATGCAAGCTCCCTACTTGCTGTCTATCTCTCTGGGCTCTCTCAATCTAATAATAAGTAATAATTAACTAATCTGAAATTTTCTGATGTGTAATAGAAGCTATGACGAAACAACTAAGAGAATGACAAAGACAAAGGAAAACATATAGAGGCAGAAAACACAAAAGAGGTCATTCTGGGAGTGTGCACATCCTCTTTCTCACACTTACTTCTGTGCTTCCCCCAGCTTGATTCCCATCCCAAAGAGTTCTAGTTCTGTAGGTCTTAAGTGGAGTTGCTAAGTTTACATAAAACCAGTGCTCTATGCTCTTTCTAGACTCTTTGTAAGTATGAAAACAGCATAAAAGTTGGGAATCTAGTCATGCAGACAGCCCTAGAGTATGATTCAGAAAGGGAAGGGGGGTACACTTTATGTTAAAGTAAGGTTAGGATGAAATACCATTCAAAACATACATAGGAGTTGTCTGGAAAAATCATGCATATTTATAAAGGAAACAATGAACATCTACAGTTGCAGAACATTCAATGGATACACAATTTTATGACATAGGGAAAGTGGCCTAAAATACTGTCAACACTAGGATTATCTCTCTTTAGTCCAATGGCCAGTTCTTGTCTCCTCAGTAGAAGATATTTTTAAGTAGGCTGGGAGACTGATTTATTTAGAGAAAAAAAGAAGACTCTGTGAGGAGGATTGACAGCAGGGTAAAGACAACCCAAGAAAACAAGTCATTGTGTTGTGTTGTAGGCTACTTTCGTTAGTCAGGGATCAGTCTTTCAGCTTGGTTTTGGCCACAGCAGATTCTTTGTATGTGAATCTCTTGGGTTATGTTAAATCCTGTATTCTTGGGTGTTTTTCAGTTCTCTTAGGCAAAACCTTTCAGATTCATAATATAGAAGCAATATGTCTTTTTTGTCCTAGGCTTTCTGTCTGCTCTGTTCTTTCTTTTTGCCGTGTTCCTGCTCAGCTTATCCCAGGATTTCTGGAAACAAGGTGATAGTTGTGTTGTGGATCCTGATTGGCCATGGATGGGGAAATGAAGAAGAGCAGGAGAAGTGGGAGTGTATCTCTTAACATCATTTAGTTTGTTTTAATAAGTGCAGTTGTAACTTGAGTACTGCTTCAGTGCTAAGCACATAAGCTCAGTCCATCTCCCTAACTAACCTTTTTCATTTTTCCCTCTGCCTGGCCCAGGTAGGGCATGCCTTCAGATGCCCCTTACTTGTGGACCCAGATTATGGTTCACCATTCTTAAATGTGGTCAGGCCTAATTATTTCAAGTGTAATGCCTACTGCCCTAGTGTAGCCACAGATACCTGGTTTCCCTGACACTCAAGAGCCAATCAAAACCAGCCAACAGTTTGATAAATGGTGGATTCATGTTCTTAATCTTTCTGTTTTGTACAGGAGTGGGGATTTAAAGAGAAAGAAAACAGGGAGGCACATTTTTTATATTTTTAGAAAGGAAGGGTAGCAGGGAATTGGGTGACAAAATGATTAGTGAAACCCCTTTTGGGCCTATTTCCTGAAGAATCCTCTGTCTTATCTACAAACTTAAAGTAGGCATTAAGATTCAGGGAAAAGACAAAGAATGAGAAAGGTTGTCCTTACAATAAGACTCTGAGGACAAGAAAAATTGGTCTAATGATGATCTTTTTGTTTGTTTATCTTTGAGCTATGCCCAACAATGCTCAGGGCTTACTCCTGATTTTGTCTTCAATTGTCATACCTAACAGTTCTTGTGGCATCATATGTGATATTTGGTTTTGATCTGGGGTTAGCCCATAGTAAGCAACCTCACCTCCTGGGTTATCTCCCTAGTCCTAATAACAATCTTTGACTCCAACCATAATACAAATATGTTTTACTAGTGCAACTTGAGAAAAAAAATCACCTTTCCTCATATCACACACTTTTTCTTATAATATTGCTAAGGAATTTTGTCCTCCACTCTTATCAAACCCCAAATTCCAAGTTCTAAATTCTAAGGAACTCTTGCATCTTTCTTGGGAACATTGAGCTTTCCTGGGAGCATTGTGACACTCACTGGTCATGACATTTCTTCTTTGTCACATCTGGCATTTTATTATGAAAAATATCCACAAATACTGAAGTCACAAAAGTAACTCTAAAATCTCTCAGACTTTACAAGTGATTCAATAATCTTTAGCACATTTCTTTGTGTTCTTTTAAATATATACTTTAAAAATATTTTCACTTTTATCAAACATTTTGAAATGTAAAGAAATGAGAAGAAATAATGTTAAAAAGACTTTGGTATTCATTTGCAAAGGTATAGGATTCTTTTCCTATATAAAATTCTCCATTTTCTAAAATGTGCTTTGTGTGTGTGTATGTGTGTGTGTGTGTGTGTGTGTTTTCTTTTTGTATTTTGCTCTGGCTATTATATTTTTTTTTCAATTTACTTTATCAGTTATTTCTGACCCCTTGTATGTGTCAGAAAGCAAAAAAAAAAAAAAAACCATCTTCCATCCATATTTGATTCTTTAGAAAATAACTGACTTAATGGGAATGACTCTTATGCAAAAGGTATTTGTTTGAATAAAGGGAAAACTTTCTCCTTTACAGACACCTTTATTGTACTAATCTGTTCTCTTTGTGGAGAAGGTGGGTAGCTTAATCTTGACACCTTCATTTAACTGTACCTTCCTCTGTAACCCTCCTAAGCTATTACTCTTGCTTTATCAACATTCCTCTTAGCTCAAAGTTCAGGGCTGAGTGGTTGAGTTACTCAGTATTTCTGAGTCTTTCCTAATATAGGAAGTATGTTTGTTTTTATTAAACTAGTTATTATTAAACTATTTCTCTTAGTCTGTGAAGTTTGATAATTTTTTCACCCTCAGAAGAAGCCAGATGGCCTGCCATGAGATGATTTTCTTCATCCCACAATGTGACTATACTTTAAGATTCAGCATTTATTTCTTTGTATTATATATACTTCCCTTCTCTGTTAATTTTATTTCACTTTATGACACTTATATCCATTTATTTGATCTTGGCTTTTACTTGTAGTTTTCTAGTCCAGTAGCCTTGGTTGGAACCCTAGATATACTTAACAACTTAATTTTTATTTGAAGTAGCATTTCACCTTTAACATGGCCAAAAAAATTTACTGTTTTCATGCTATCTACTTCTTCCTATCTATAATAAAAAACATAGTATAGCTTTAAAAGATATCTGCGTTTTCCTTTAACTTCTGAAAGTTAGTTCCTAAGTTATTGGTCCATCAAGACATATAACCAAGTCTTAATTTGCTTATGAGTCTTCAGTCAGTATAGTCTAATAATATGATTTAGGATGATAGCTGGTTAAAGTAGAAATTTTCTTGATATTTTTCCTGTGGCAAATGCTTCATCATAAGGAGATTATATATGGTGGTTTCCTAGTTCTACTTTCTTGGAACTCACTCTCTACTTTCTTTTACTTGTATAATTCATACCTCTTCCCTATAACAAGATAACCATAATAATAGAAACCTACAATAAACTCTAATTTCTTATATGGAACCATGACATCCTGTCATGTAAGTTTTGTGGCCTTAGAGACCCCTGAATTAGTTGTTGCTCTCAGAGGGAAGGTCACCTTAGAGATAGACTGTTTCCCCTAACTTCTCACAGTTGACTTAAACTTTCACATTGTCATATCATATGGAAACACATCCCACTAACATATTATCATACATTATTTTCTATGTATTCTTGAATAACCTACTTAAATTCATGCTTCTTATTCATCACTTTAAAGTAGCTAGAACTATAAACACTATCTCATAGGGTTTTACAAATTAGCTCAATTACTAAATAGGAGTCCAAAGCAATTAATAAGTAACCTAAGTTCAGTAGAGTAGTACCTATATCATCATTATGATATTTGAACAAAACTCATAATTACTGTTTTTATCACTTTGACTCTAAGAAAAGCCAGGGTTCTTTCATGTTTAAAGTACTACAGTTCTCAAGAATACTACTGAAGTAGTATAGATCTTGAGTAAATCTTAAGTGCTCCTTTTGCCTCTACTTACCAAACCTATAGATTTACTGAACACATAATCTAGGTTGAGTTTTTCAAGCAAGTCTTGTATCTCTAAAATATTTTTTGGATCCCTACATAAATTTTTTTAAGTATTTACTGAACTATTGGCTATGAAAAAGTTTCTATTTTTGATGTATTCTTTTTTTCTTCCCCTACTGAAACATATTTGCATAAATGTGTGGATTTTAGCTACTATTTTGGCATGCAGTACTTGGAACATACAAGATGATCAATGTATTTGTAGAATGAATAGCTGAGTGGTATACCAGGAGGAAAGAGATGGGCTGTATTGCCCAAAATAATTCTAACTTTGGATAGGGGGTGGCACTTAGTAGGATTCAATTCATTTCTTGACTGAAGGCAACAGATGCTTACATGCACTTTAACAAAATTTAGCAAAGTTAGTTGTTCCCAGCATTTATTCTTAAACCTTCTTTTTCTGGTAGACTAACATGGAATTCCCATGTTTTTACAGTCCCTTGAAAAGAAGTGTAACTCTTTAGAACATAAGAATATAATTCTTATGAAATTATTGTAAAACTCTTCAGTTCCACCTCTCTTTTTTCTTACTCTGAATGAAATATTTAGACTGGTAAGTCATTGCAGCTCTATAGAAATTCTAAAATTTATTATTAACAAATGAAAAACATCATAAAAATGAAATCTATTCACCCACTGTTTTATAGAATTCCAGTTTTTAGCATACAATTATGCAAATTACACATTCTATTCTTCTATTTATCTAAGTGTGTGTATGATATGCATATATATGAGATTTCACAGTGCCTACCATGTAGCTAAAAATGTACTGAATCTAAGGTAGTAGATGAGGGAATTAATGAGAAGGGATAATCTATCCTGTTACATAGCAGCATCTCTTGCTCTTGCTGTGTTCTACCCTGGCCAGAATGAGCCTGAACATTGTTTTGTTATCATCCAA
>PVKC010023639.1:0-17274 GCA_004027635.1 Crocidura indochinensis
AAACAAAAGTTGGAATGGGGAAATAGTACAAGACAGAGTTAGAAAATTATTCTAGCAAGGTAGTCCTGTCTAGAAAATTAAGTGTTACCTTGATAGTCACTCATTTTTCCTTTTATGTATTGATTTCATTATTAACCTATAATAAGGTGCTTGAATTTGAATACATTATTATTTACTATGAAACTTTAGGTTTATGACTTAACACCTTCCCCCTTTTTTAAAAGTGAGTATAAATCTGCTTCTACTTACTGTGAGATAAGGTCTGGATTAGGGAAAATCTAAACTGAATCAACAGAAAGTGGCTGAATGAGGTACTTGCAGAACACCTGTTCCATTCTTTTCTTAACTCAAGGTTAAAAGGTTAAACTAGTATTTATTCATTTACATTGACTTGATTGTGTAAACCAAAAGGACAGGGTTTTGTATGCACCTAAGAATGGGCTTATTTATATTTCTTATCCTATAAATTTTGGTAAGAGTCACATAATTCTCAGACGCTAGCATACTATGTCAGACACATAGTAAATACTAAATACAAGTGAGTGGAGAAAAAAAGCTAGAAGATGATAAATTAGGTAACTTCCAACCTTGCCTCCCACCTCTAAAATTTTGTGTTCTCAGTTTAGACCTAGCCAGTTAAAATGTTGTAATTACCAGTAGCTGTTTTTAAGAAAGGTGGTACTACAATAGCAGTAGGCTTCTGTGGAGGTGGGATCATTATAGAATAGAGAGAAAATGTTTTCCATCTATAGGGGTTCACAATCAGGCTGAAAAAGGCAGGTGAGTAGAAAAACATATTCTCATACATATGGAACAACACTATCTATATCTAAATATACTTTTCATGGGGAATGGCATAATGTTAAGATGGAACTCATCTTATCCATCAGAGAAAAATCTGAAAACCAGGTCAGCTTTTTGTGGACTTTGAATACTCACATGAGAAGATTTATTGTTTAGAATGATAGGAGCTTGGAACAGCACTTAAAAGCTGACATTAGAATGAGGAATGTTAGACTTGAAGCTAAATCAGTAGAAATCTAAGAAGATGAAAATAGGTATATTGAAAAGTAAATTATGGAATAATGGAGAACATTTGAGTATGAGATGCAAGAAGTATTGCATAGGCCTGAATGCCAAGTCCTAATTTCATGGGAGGGTGCAGAAGTCCTTTAACATAAAAATATAGGGCCATGGCTATTGTTCAATGACAGAACACTTACTTTGCAGGTGTGTGATTCTGGATAAGATTCCAGATACTTGTATGAAAGCAGAAGACCCTCCAAATACCAAGCCAGGAGTAGGATGACCCCCTTCTCAACTGCCTTCCCACACTGTTGGGTATGGCACCCAAACAAAATACAAATAATAAAAACATTCATTGGCCCATTTCTTTGATCAAGATGAACATCTCATGTAATTTATATCTGTTATTATTTAAAGGCCACAGATATAAAGAATTAATAAAAAATTCTGGTGACCTCACCTAATTTGGTATAGGAGTTTCTTAAATTTCTGCCACTTATGATCCCTTCCTGCCAGAGAAATTTTTACATGACCATAGATTTATAAAGCAGGTCTACAAATCAACATTTGCTGATAATAAATCATAAAAGGAGTTATTAAATTTTTCTTTTATTACTTAACTGGTTCATTTCCTGTAAAAGGGTTTCCCATATCATTGAAAAGCAGAGTGACACTTTATTTAATAAAAGTTTAGCACTGATTCCAGGGCCAGAGCGATGGTGCAGCAATAGGGTGTTTGACTTGCACGCGGCTGACCCAGGCTGGATTGTGGTTCCATCCCCCGGCGTCCCATATGGTCCCTCAAGCCAGGAGGAATTTCTGAGTGCATAGCCAGGAATAACCCCTGAGTGTCACTGGATGTGGCCCAAAAGCCAAAAGCCAAAAAAAAAACGTTAAACATTGATTTCAATTGTGGACAGGAAAACCTGTTCCTGGGGGGTTATTTATATTTTTTTATTTATGCCTGGTGGTGCTTAGGACTTACTTCTAACTTTGTACTCAGGGATCACTTGTGGTAAGGCTCAGAGGACAAGATGAGATGTGGGAATCAAAGCTATGTTGGTTATGTGCAAGGCAAACACCCTACCCTCTGTACCTCTCTGGTCCCAATTCTTGGTGATGTCCTAACATTTTTACTATGTGATAGCAAACTGCAAGTTTATATACTACATGCTCAATGAATATTTATTGACTGAATGATATGTAAGAATTATTTAATAAATGAGAATGTCAGAGTCTGTGCAGTGTTTTTTAGATGTGTATGTTATATGTTTACTATAAATGTAATGAGCCAGAAATAAATCTATAGGAAGTATACATAGAATTACAAGCAAAAAAATAATTGATATAGATAGAGTTGTTTTGAGGAATTTTTCTTTGTAATAAAATACTTTCAAATTAGATGCATGTCTAGAGAAAAATTTTATGACTATCAAGAAATGCTTTAAGAGCTACAAAGTAGTTTGATAGAAGAGTTGATGGGTTAGCTTTGGCATTCAAAAAGAACTTTCTGTAAATTTATCACCATCTCAATTGTATAGTGAAGACAATTGGAAGGTTCAGTCACAATAATAGTATTCCCTAATAAAATATAACTATTAAGATGCTATTTTAGGGGATGGAGAGATAGCACAGTGGTAGGGTGTTTGGCTTGCAAAAGGCCAGCCCAAGACCGACATTGGTTGGAATCCCAGCATCCTATATGATCCCTCCTGTTTGCCAATAGCAATTTCTGAACACAGAGTCAGGAGTAACCCCTGAACATTGCTGGGTGTGGTCACAAAACAAAACAAAACAAAACAAAAAGATGCTATTTTAGTTATAGAATATTATCACCAAATATGTCACCAAGATATCAAGAGAGGAAATGCAATGTAAAACAACAGTATATTGGGATGAGAGATATAGCTCAAAAGGCTAGTATGCTGCTTTGCATGCAGGAGACCTGGGTTCAATCCCAAGCACCACATGGCACCCTGAAACAACCCCTGGGCACTGAGCCAGAAGTAGTCAATGAGCAGTGCCAGGTGTTACTCAAAAAAAAAATTTTTTTTTTGGGTCACACCCGGCAGTGCTCAGGGGTTACTCCTGGCTCCATGCTCAGAAATTGCTCCTGGCAGGCACGGGGGACCATATGGGGCACCGGGATTCGAACTGATGACCTTTTGCATGAAAGGCAAATGCCTTACCTCCATGCAAAATTTAAATATCATTATGTCAGATTAACCTATTATATGCATAAAAGAGGCTTGGGAAAACAATCTATTTTAGGGGCCACGAGGAGCCAGGGAACTGTAAAGGGGCTGGGTACATGTCCACCGTACTTGACTCCAGTTCAATTTCTCAGAGAGGCCCAGCTAACTCCACACTATAGGGGTTAGCACATCCCATCTTCAGGATCTTCACTGGACAGACTCAGTCACCAGGTATCACCAGGAGCCCTTGGACCTCCTGAGCATGGCTTTGGGAGTCCTTGGCCAAATAAAACATTGAGAAAATAAAACCTAAAATAAATAATGAGGATTATTTCTAAGAAATAGTCATTTTTTTCTTCCTGCTTATATTCCTGAAACATTTCATTTAATTTATTGTTTTTCAGTGCAGCAAAGAGCTTTTATGGAAAGAAATGTAGTACTTAGGAAAAATGTGAGGAGAGAGAAAGAGAGGAATATGTGTTCGAGAGAGAATACAAGCTTGAAAGAACAAGCAAGTTTTGAAAAAATTTTAAAATAATAACCATATTTTTCAAAATGCTAGTTAATGATTTTTTTTTTTTGGTTTTTGGGTCATACCTGGCAGTGCTCAGGGGTTACTCCTGGCTCCATGCTCAGAAATTGCTCCTGGCAGGCATGGGGGACCATATGGGGCACCGGGATTCGAACCGATGACCTTTTGCATGAAAGGTAAATGCCTTACCTCCATGCTATCTCCCGGGCCCCAGTTAATGATTTCTTAAAATAAAAACTAGACTCAAAAAAAGTTCCTGAAACTGTCTTCTCTGGGTTACAAGCTGAGTTCAATAGCCTAAGGGCACATTTATCTATGCCAATAATATTCCTACTTACGTATACATGGACATAATATGTATTATATTTGTTATGTTCTGCTGCAGTGCTCTGTTGTGCTGTTTTGAGATCACAACTTGAGGTGCTTAGGGGACCATGTACAGTACTGGGGGTTGAACTGAGGTTGGCTGTCTGTAAGGCAAATGTCTCAACATCTGTACTATCTCTTTGGTCCAGTATCTCCTACTGTCCTGTTCTGGTTTTTAGTTCATGCACTTGATTTATTAACTAGATACCTGAGTATCTAGAACCTGAGCATATTTTTGGTTGCCATGATTCATATATATATATATATATATAGCACACAGCTACTCATTACTTTCTGTAAGAAGAGGGCAGTTTCTGGAGTGGTGAGGGTAAATAGTCTCCAACCTTTGTTGATGTTTGGAGAAAGGAGAGAAAGATCAGACAAAAAATCTATAAGGAACCAAATCAGAACTGAAAAGGGACAGAAAAGTCAAATGGGCTTCTTAGCATTTTTAAAGAAAATGATTTTATTTGTTTGCTTTATACCATGTAAGTACCATTGTCAACACATATACTGTTTTAACATTATGAGCTTATTAAAATAGCAAATCTGCACAGAACATTCAAATATTCACACAATTAGGCTTGAACCTAATGTACAAGTGAAAATAGGCGATGGTAATAACATCATACAACACTGGAGACAATTTCTCAGCCTGCAGGTACAAAAAATGTTACTGATTGCCTGAGCTTTGTGCCAGCTTCTTTTTTTTTTATCAGTCTACTTGCTGTTTTTCATTCAAATTATAACACCTTTTTCTACAAGATAAATTAACAGATTTTTTTTCTTCTAGTTTTAAGTTTAGATCCTTTGAAAAGCTTAACATAGAGTCATTAGGCTTTGGTAAGAGGCCAAATTTAGGAAATGCACATACAAAAATACTTCATGTAAAATAAAAATTCAAATATGGGATGCATGCATGGATCTGCCTGATTGCTGTATTTATGAGGGCCTGCAGGTTTGTTTTAATTTCTTCCTGCATTTATGAGTCCTCATTTTTAATATTTTGCAGTCCTTGCTTTTACTGTGGGGAGTTTGTATTTGGTTATTATTTCCCCTTCCTGGTCCTTTTTAAATGAGGAAATTAATCATTCTTCTTATCCATTTAGAAGACTTTTTGAAAGTTAAAAAAGTTTTCTCTATAGTAATCATCAGTTTATCTAAGGCCATATTACTCTTTTGCTTTTTAATTTTTTTGTGTGTGTGTTTGGCTGGTTTGGGGCCATATCGAGTTGTCCACAGAGCTTACTACTGGCTCTGTGCTCAGAGGTCAGTTCTGACCAGTTTGGGGGAACATATGAGATTCTGGTATCAAATCTGGGTTGGGCATATGCAAAGCAAGTGCCTATCTGCTTTACTATATCTCCAGCCCCAGAATTACTTAATTTTGTACTTTAAGGAGGAATAGGTGAGTAGATTGATTAGAAATTACAAAATAAAGTATAGGAAAGAAGAAAGTGAAAAATCACTGCCTGGAAAGCTGCTTATTTCAAAGCCATAAAGGTCCTCATAGCAATGACTTTCAAACAAGCATTGATTGTCCCTAAAATGTATACAGGTAGGAGAGTCAGTTGGAAACAAAAATTTCATTTAGTAGAGTATATTTCAGTTGTTTACTTGACATTTGACTATATACTTTTTCATTAAGGGTGTAAGATACAGAAATCCACCTTATTAAGTGAAGAATTATTAAGTATCTAGTGTGACCTACTTAATAAATATACACAGAAGCAAGGTGCACACTCCTACTTTCCAAGTATTTCTACTACAGTTGCTTCACTTCCACATTATTCTCTAAGATTTTATGGACTTATTCATTTGATTCTCACACTAATGTGAAAATAGAGGGAAGGCATTCACAATGGATTTCAATTTAAAGGTGATAAAGTAGGTCTCAGAGAGGGATTCTTACCTGAGATGGAATGGAAATAGAAAGTGCTGAGGAAATTTTTGGAAGATGGGATTCACTCCCAAACACTTTTAGGTACTGTAGTATTTGGAAACCACCAAGGCTTTATTCAGATGTACTGAGTGATGGTCTAAAGTCTTGGAGATGGAACCTGGGGCCTCACAGATGCAAAGTGAGTGACTTTATCATGTGAACCACATCTTGGCCCCTAAGAGAACAATTTTTATGCTGATTACTCATGATCTCACATACCTGGGATGCATATATTTAAATATACATGATGTATTTCTTCTTACATGTTTGCTAACTCTGTTCTATACACTTGAACCTACCAACTCAGAAGCACTGAGGCAAATATTTTCATGTGAGAAGATAACAAAATAAGCCAGGTAAGAATAAATGTCTCATAGATAATACACAATAAGAATGCTAGGAATTCAGTGACCAGAAATATTTCAAACTCAGATAGTCAAAAATATATTTTAAAGAAGGTGGAATCCAGTTATGACTAAGCGGAAGGTGATATTTGAGGGATTCTTAAGAAAAAATGGAGAGAAATTCAGCCACACATTTTTTTTTGAGTCTGTCACTGGCCAGCTGTTTGGCCTTAGGCAGGCCTGATAGTCTCTCTGAGGTTCCCTGCTCTTCTGTTTCTTTATTTAACTAGTGCCTAAACAAATTAACTTTTCCTAATGCTTGGAAAAGTTTATAAGCTTTCCAAACTTAGGAGGTAGTTTCTTGTGTTTGTATGGAGTCAAGCAATCCTTTAAAGGCATTTGTAGAGGTAACACATCCTATAAGAAATTCTAAAGGCTCTATCTTGGAGATGTGATGTGCTTTACATTCTAGTTGAGTTTTCTTCGAACTCTCAATTCTCCCCATTCCTCATTGCTGAAGTTTGTATTCTCTCCTATCTATCATTTCTGAAAGCTTGTTTTTATTCTGGCTTTTATTAGCCTCTGACAAAATTTTGAGGCAAACTGAATTCAAGAGTCTTGATGTTCCCTTTCAGTCTGATCAGGGCCAGGACCTAAATTGATTCCTTTGAGTTGGGGACTCTTTCCAATCACTTGGGATATTTCCCTAATCTGTAACAGTTACACTAATCGGATTTAAAACTGACTGAACACTTTTATTATAGCCTGCCAGAGGTATGCATTAAAATTTAACACTGTTTCCTCTTTGAACAGAAAGAAAGTACTTATAGTGTGATTATATAGGATTAGAATTTTTCATTAAAAAGGGTTTTAAACACTTCAGAAAGTAAAAGGCAGAATCCTATTTAATGAGTTTTTAAAGTTAGTGAAAGTAAGCAAAGTTTAACGGAATCTTTTTTTCTCCCCTCATCTAAATCTTCTCTCACTGTGAAGTTTCATGCATAGATTATAGTCTCAAAACTTACCAAAGTTGTCATTTGCAAATAGCTGAAGCAAACCAAGGCTGCTATAAAATTGATATAAAATGGAGAGATTATATAGGTATCTAAGAGCAGATCAGAATGCCTCACAACCTTGGGAGAATATTTGAGTTATAAGTAAAGTGATTTCTTATAGAAATCCACACTTGAACTTAGGGAGGTGCTTTTTATGACCTGCGATCAACTTAAGAGGCTTAAAGCCTAAATTTCTGAAGGAAGTTAAAGGTCCAGAAATTTGAAGGTAGTTATTGAGGTTTGGAGTGCAGTCCTTGGTCTGTACAGTGGCTCCCAGAGGTGGATGATGCCTGAAGCTTTCCCTGTGGGTCATGGTTCTTCAGGTGGTTGGCAGATGTTGTGCCACTTAATACTGCCCCAGTTGCCACGTGCAAATGCAAAAGCCACAGAATACAAAGCCCAGACCTTTGGAAACAGGAAATCTAGCCAAAATATTTAACCAAGTAATATTATCACTGCCTTTGAAATGGCTATGGTATGCAATTTAGGTGGGTTCAGGAGCACACATATCTCAAATAAAGAACTTGGGTTGAAATAAATCTACCTCAGATCTGTTTACCAAGCAAGATCTAAAGATTCAATTTTCTAAGCATTTCTGAAATTAGAGTTGTTGGAATGGGAGCAAGCAGCTCAGTGGCAACAGTTTAAGATTTCCTGATGTGAACTTTGATAAGAACAGAGTGGCTATTGGAAATACTGTGTGTACATTCTCATTTATGGCTAATTAGAAGCATTTTTGTGACTAGAATGGGGAAATATGTCAAGAGTGTCAGCACAAAACACTACACAGTTAATAAGAACTGGCACTAAAGCCACATGCATCACCCTTGGAAGAAAACTTTGATGAAGATGCAATTTTAGAATTATTGTGTATACATTTTCATTTAAACTAATTAAAAGTATTTTTTAATCTGGTAACTAGGAAGTGTGACACAGATGTCAAAATGTACTACACTAACAGTTGCATCTCAATTAAGGGAAAATATAGAACAAAAACATAAACTTGAATGCTTTTTTGAAGAGTTGGGGTGACCAGAAAGCTGGGAAGAAAATCTTTCAGGCAAGACTAGACACCTGCAAGCTTGGGGAGTTTGCAGGCCCACCTCGACCCATCAGCATCCAATGGAACCTGTGACATCTTCTTCTTTCTTTCTTTACCCCTTCCTCCCTCCATTCCTTCATCATGTAGGGGGTTTGGGCCACAGCTCGCATTACTCAGTGTCTACTTTCACTATGTCCCCAGTCCTTCCTAGAGCATGTGTTGAGTTAGATAAAAACCAAGATTGGCTATATGCAAGGTGCTTTGATGTTTGTACTGTCTCTCTGGTCCTTTCTTCTTTCTTTTTCTCCCATATTTTGTCTTTCCTCTTTATTTTTCTCTCTTTTTCTTCCTGGACAAGCAAAGCTGCCTTATCTATAGTAGTGTCATGCATGAAGGAAAGGAAAGGAAGTTTATCTTTCTCTCTGTCTCATGGTTGAAACATCAAAAACTTTCACCTACTTTTCTTTTTGTAAAAATTATAAAAAAATAGTACAATTCACTTTTATTTAGCACTTAACAACATGCCAGGCATCATATCAAAAGCTTTACTTGTATCATTTAATTTTCTTAATTGCCTAGTGAAGCAGGAAATAATATGATTATTCCTATTTTACAGATGGAGAAACTAAAACTCAAAAAAGTAAAATAAACTGTCAAGATCAAACATAGCCAATTATACACGCAAAGCCAAGAGTAGATTGTAGCTTTTGGGTTCAATCTGTGCCCCTTACCACCAGGCTAAATTGTGTACTTTTATTTTTGAATTTTGTTTTCTGCTCTGATTTTTCAATTATGTAGATTTTCACATTTTTTTTTTCTTTTGTGGTTTTTGGGTCACACCCGGCAGCGCTCAGGGGTTACTCCTGGCTCCATGCTCAGAAATTGCTCCTGGCAGACACGGGGGACCATATGGGGCACCGGGATTCGAACCAATGACCTTTTGCATGAAAGGCAAACGCCTTACCTCCATGCTATCTCCCGGGCCCCAGATTTTCACATTTTTAAATACAATTTAAAACTAGTGTGAGAAAAAAGTAAAAGTTACCTACCTGAAATCCCAGCGGTGATGACATAATCTTGTCTATGCATGTGACTACCTTTCTTTTGGCTGCCTTGACATGTCCTCATTTGTGTGGTCTGGCCTGAAAGGAATATGTAATAGACAAGGGCTCCTTTTTCCCACCTTCCATACTCACACTACAACCGCATTTAACAACACTTGTATATAATTCTTACTGACTTCTGTCCTTCCTCACAGTGATTTTAGTGACACACAAACTTGGCAGTGATACATACAGATTTTGGTGACAGGTCCTGCACATTCTGACTGTTAGGATTTCTCACTGTGGTGGGAGAGTCACTGCAGTGCTAAACCATGTACTTACTAGATATTGTATCCCTGATTCTTTTTTAGGTTCAATGCTTACCCTGATGGGAACCCATTTGTCATGATTTTCGACACACCTAGTTGTGTTGCATCTCAGTACCAAGGACCACAGACAAATAAGCTGCTAGGACAGCAATGAGCACATGTGGTAGCACCAGGAATCAACTGTGAACTATATGCTTGCAAGGCAGCCATTCTAAGACACAGAGCTCCCCCTTAGACTCCCAGATATCTTTATAATGAAATTGCTACTGCCAAAATTAATTCTTGCACTGTGAAAATCAGCTATTGTTTAGCTCACTGAATGATTACCAGATCTTGACTGTATCCATTCTAATGTTTGTAAAGTAAAAGTAAAGGCATGTCTGTATTTTTTCACATAAATATGTTTACATTTAGACAGAGTTCTCAGGAGTTAAATTATGTTTTTAAAAGGGAGACATGTTGCACACTATGCCCTGTCTATTACTTTGACCTCCCTCTCCTCAGTGCTGAGAATCAAATCAAGGGCTCCACCTCACACATGCAGTCACATGCTCTACCATGAAGCCATATTCTATTACCGCCTTTTTCCTGCATCTTATTATTTAAAGGCATGGCCAATTTTATGTAGGCCTCCAAGAACAAAATTATATGGAATATTTTGCATTCGAGGGTGGTATTTTTTGCCTGGTTTTCCCTGTAAAGGAAAAATCTGAGCCATTGGCTCTTGAGCATTTGGGAATTTTGAGCTGGGAAATGAGTGGCAAGAGATGGTGAAATATGAAACAGAGGGCATTAACAGGAAAGTTAATGCAAAGTTTTTACTCAAGCTGATAACTACTCAGCGAACATAAGAGATGAACACTCAGGTGTTTGATCTCCAAGCCTTGCCCCAGATGGTTAAGAACAAGTTGGGGGTCAAATTGTACACTGAGGCTTCAGGCTGCACATGCTCAAATGTGGAGACCTCTAACCACCTGGGACACTGGGTCCTTGTGGTGTGATTGCAAAGTAGTGCAATTGACTGATCATGGGGCAGAAAGAGAACTTCAAATTGATAAACGCTTTTGCATGCCCATAGATCATGATTTTATTTTAGTTTTGATTATTTATTATTTTTTAATTTGTTAACTTTATTTATTTAAACATCTAGGTTAAAGGTTGTTCACACTCAGTTTTTCCCCCCACAGATCAAGTTATTCATAATTGAGTTACAGTCATACAATGCACAACACTGAAGGCACCAGTGCACATTTCCTATCACCAAAGTCAACAGTTTCCCTCTGATACTCCCTGATTTCCTCTTCCCTTCTATTCATGCCCACCTGCTTATGGGGCAGGAGTTTTACCTCTCTCTCTCTCTCTCTCTCTCTCTCTCCTTTTCTTTCTTTATTATTTTATTTTATTGGGGGGGGGGACCTGGTGAATACTCAAGGGTTACTCCTGCTCTGTGCTCAGAAATCGCTCCTGGCTTGGGGGACCATATGGAACGCCAGCCATTGAATCAAGGTTCGTCTTGGATCAGCAGTGTAAAATGCAAACTTCCAACTGTCATGCTATGGCTCAGGCCCCTCATTTTTTTTTAATTCACTGTGGTTTGCACTATTTAATGAAAGAGTGACAATAGAAATGAGGATTAGGGAAGGCCAGTTAATGGTAGAGAAGGATCTACTATGAAAGGTACATGCACAGATCATGATCTTAATGCTACAGACAAATGCTATGATTACAATAAGGATTATGGACATCTTTTGCCTCAAGCATCCACTTTGTTTCCAGTGCACCACACAAACACAAACACACACACACTTTTTTTAATTCCAGCAATAAGAGAGGTGTGTTTCATGTAGGTGCAAGGGAAGGGAAGTCCTAAGGCCTGTCTATTTGAAGGAAATTCTCTGAAAGAAATTGAGTGTAAGGTCAGTATGGTGTTGCATGCCAAATCACACACCCAGTATGTGGCAAATTTGGCATTAAATCAAGAGACTTTTGTTTCCCAAGTTCAAGAGTCTTCTGTTAAAGAATGTTCTTAGAATCCAGGGCAATAGTACAACAGGTAGATTGTTTGCCTTGCATGTGGTTGGCTGGGGAGCCTACTAAGAGTAATTTTTGTGCTCATAGCCAGAAATAGTCCAGAGTGCCTTTGATGTGACCAGACCAGACCAAACCAAACCAAACCAAACCAAACCAAACCAAACCAAACCAAACCAAACCAAACCAAACCAAACCAAGCCAAACTAATATATTTTCTCACATACAACTCCCCAGAAGTTTTTAAAACTTCTTCCACACAAATAATACTTCCTTCACATTTTAAAGCAGAAAGAGTTCATTCAAAGTATGAAAGCTTATTTTGGAAAAGAAAGTCTATTAATTATTTTATACATTGAAATAAGATGAAGACAGGCTATTTTGTACATTTATGCTCTTTGTGCTATAATAAAATTTGTTTCCCTAGCCACTGTATTCACTGATCATGAAAAACATTGTATAGTTTGTATAGAGTTCATGGATTCTGTCTAGAAAAATCTTGTAACTAGTATGGCATCTTAAAAGAGTAGCATCATGTCCCGAATCATCAACATCATCATTATCATCATATCATCATATAATCTCCTTTTTCTTCTTTTCTTCTTTTTCCTCCTCCTCTTCCTCTCTTCCTCCTCTCTTGCTTCTTTTTTTTTGAATATGTGTTTAGACCATGTGCAAGGCAAATGCTTTACCTATGGTGCTATAAGCTGGACCCACTAAACCAGTTGGACATAATCTAGATTATATTTCAAAACTGCTCAAAATTTCCAGGCACAAATATATTTAAAATTGAGAAGGGGAGAGGAGAATTTAAGGCACAGACTTGAATCAATTTTTAAAGGGGACTCTTAGAAATCTCTAATATTTCTAGTTATTATTTTTTATTTTGGATTTAGGGAGAATTCCTTTCTAGAGCAATGCATTGTTAAAAAAAAGTTGAAGATGAATGAGTGAATGAATGCCTGACCGGATGTGGCCCAAGAACAAAACCAAAACAAGCAAAGAAGTAACAAAAGCATCAAAAATCACCCCAAATCTCATGACCCAGTAAAAACATTATCTACTACCCCTGCCTTTTTTCATGGCATTGCATTGATGTGGTTCTTCTATTTCTTTGTCCTCTTTTAATCACCTCTTCTTATAAAACGTACGATTTGAATATCATTAATTTTAGTTTTCAAAAGCTAAAACTGACCCCATATGCCAGCAAATCTCTGAGTATTTCAATTTATAAAATAAAAAGTGAAATAACAAAATATATAATATAATAAAATATAAATATAAAATTATATAAAATATAAGATATAAAAAGTAAAATAATGAATACATATTTCTCAAATTTTTCGTGGTAACCAGCTTGGGTGAAGTCAATGGTCCATAGATCAGTCTGCAGAACTCTAATAGGATTCTCTCTATGGAATTTTTATGATCAGTTTTTTTTAGTGGATAGCAAACATACACTTGTGATTAGAAAATAGTTACATCCGTTTGATCTGCAGTAAATTGTTGCACTCAAATAAGTTTTGGGCCAATGTAATTGGAAGATAAAAACAAAAACTGAGTACTTATCTTTTTATCTTTCTCTTGGGTTGTTTTTTTTTTTATCTCATTTCTATTAGGAATAGAATGGTTGGACAAACTGAATATTTAAAAAAAAAATCCCATTTATTTCCAACATATCTTCACAGTAATTTAGAGGACACATGGGAAGCACATGCAATTAAATAGAAGAATAAATTATATTTGTAAACTATTAACTAAATAAGTTTTTTTTCTTTCAAAATACTTTGTTGACCTTAAAACAAAGAACATTTTTCCTTCTTTACCTGCGCACAAGGCTTTCTACATGCTTTTCCTGAAGAAAATAGATTTACCTTTTGACTGTTGAAAATACTAAGGAAATAACTAAGGAAATTAAAAAGAAAAACAAAGCATGTACTCAGTGTGCTTGGCTTAAACCTAGGTTCCCACTGGCCCATGAATTATGAGATGCTAATATACTGAAAGATTAATTCGTCATTAACAAAGTGTAATCAGTTGGGAAGAATTGCTCCACGGGATAGTATACCAGTGGTTGTCTTGCAGAAATTGTCTCAAGTCAAAATTAACTTATTTAAAGAAGACAGTACACTCTTCTCTATGCCTGAAAATATAACATTGTACTAGAGAGGGCCCCCTCTGGACAAAAAGACTTGCCTAAAGTCAAGGAGTCTTCATCCCAGGACATTTATGCTCATATCTCTAACTACTATCACTAGTCACCACTGCAAAATAGCTACTATCTATTATTCCTCATAAAATTGTGGGCACGTTGTTCAATGTGATTCATTGGCATCACCTGATGATACTCAACTGGCGTCTGGACTAATCAATATTTCAGAGCAGCAGACCCATCGAGGTCCTTCTCCACTCAGTCTCTCCATCAGAGTTGTTGTGCTCCTTACAAAGGTATGTCAGTTGGATACTCTTGTATCTAACCCTACACCCAGAAATGGGCTTAGAATTCCCCTGAATTCTATTAGCCAGAGCAGTCTCAGCCCACCTAGAATTAGGGGAACTGGAGAGAGGTCTCACCACTATGATGGGGATAATGTCAAATATAATTTGGCAGAATCTTTACTTGTCTTACTCTATCCTTTTCTCCAGTGTGAAGATGGAAACCAGAAAGATGGAAACTAGAAAGTATTTCTCAGCCATTTCTTTAACTTGAGAGATGAAATGCGGAAGAGCTGCTCTCTGTCAGCCTCCTGTTTGTTCAGCCTTTTCCATATTGAGATAAAATATCAAAAGAGAATGAACTGAGATTTCCCAAGGTGAGGCCATGGATCCTTCTCTAATGCTTCCACTGAGTCACTGATGAGCAAGAACGTGGCTATAGAGCTTCAAAAACAGCTTCCTGACACAAAGGTGTCAGTACCTTAAGCTACTCTTCCCAAATTTTGAGGTGAGACAATCAGTTGGGGCAGAATAAATATACTCATCGCCTACCTCTTAGTGAAAGAGAAAACAGAATGCATCAATAAGTTCAATTTACTTCTAGAGAAGTTTGTAACAAAATATAAGAATGGATAATATTATCTTGAGCTGTCATTCCAGCATATTTATTACAAAAATATCTAGAAGTAGCCTAAGGACAGTGGTGGGGGAGTTTGGTAGTTCGGAGTTTGGGTACTTTGGTGGTAGTGCAGCTTCAGTAACTTGGTACACCAAAAGCATAAACATGAATGTTGCCATAGCCATGTTACCTAATAATTAAAGACAAATCAATAACCCCCAGACCACTCTCACACAAGAATGCTATTTATTTGCCTTTTTTATAGAAGATTCACAATGGCTTTGATAATTCTGGGTTTGAGCAATCAGGCTACTTGGGGTTAAACTACAGCTTCAAAGTTGCAGCAGCAGAGTCAGAGAGATAATACAGGGGCTATAACACATGTCTTGCATGCACTTGATTTGATTTGATTCCTGGCACCACATGGTTTCCTGAGTATTGCTGGTGTGACCTTGGAACTGTGACCTCAGGTCCTCTGCCCAGTGCTTAGGAAGACAATGACTTATGCAGAAACAAAAAAGTTGCACCAGAACTTGGATACTTTTTGGTTTCTTTATATAATAATAGCATTAAATAATTAATATACTAGTAAAGGCAAACAGAGTATATGACTAATCTGAAGGTTAAATGATGTATGACAATCCCAATATATAGTACTTGGTAACTATTAAATGATCAACACATAGAAATTTTTAAATAACTGTCAACTTTTATCACTGCTATTACAACCATAGTCTCAACCTGGTGGTGGAATAAGTGGGCTCTGGTGTCCTGAAGAAAAGGAGAGTAGAAACCATAGGAAGACTTTTCATTCCTCTCACTTTCTTTACAACATTGGGGTGTAATGTTATCTATAAACTCTTCTGTCTGCAGATGTGTCAGCAAATGATACGTATCACTGATCTACATGATTTTCGAGCTTAATGTAAGAAGTAGGTGCTGGTGAACTCAGTGAAGAGAGAGAGCTGGGTTCTGAAGACTGTCCTGGTCTGGCAAATTGCTGCCATTCTAATAAATAAAGCATTTACCAGAGAGTCTGAGAGCTAAGAAGCCACATTGCGTGCAAATCCAGATCAGTGACTGAGCTTCTTCCAGGTTGAAGCTAATCATAACTGACATGTTAGAGTAAAACTACTTTATAAAATCAATATTAAATTTACAACCTTTGACATCCCGGGACATCAAAGATAAGAGGAAATAAGCCATGGAGTAAACATTTCTTCTGCTATGCCAGCTGCTCAAGGAAACAGAGAGATCCGGTAAAATAAGAGTCTAAATCATCTGCTGTTAATCTTGTTGTATTTTTTTCCACCCTGTCATTGTCTTGACATCAACAAAAACATTTTTAAAAGTCACGCAGACATTCCACATAGAAGGAACAGAAGCAAACAAGGAGAGCTTCACTGAACCCTCCCCAAATCATTCCTGGACAAAGTGATTGGATTCCTTTTCTGAGAGTGAGTCTTGATTTCCCTGGACAATGGGATGCTGCAATTATAAGTTAAGCATCAATTTCTGAGTATGACAAATCCCCTGCTGAAAATTCTAATCTATTTACCCAGGGAAGTAAATTCTAAGAAAAGGCTTCACCTCACAAGGCCCTATGAGACAGCACAGGGTTTCAGGCACTTGCTTTGCATGTGGCCAACCACTGTTTGATTCCATGAACATGAGTGGGTGCAGTGCCTTAAGGTATCCCAAATGAAAATAAATTCGAATATAAATCATTACCTCTGTAGCATGAACTTTTTGTATTCACTGGGATTCAAATATAGTAGCAAAGGAAAAAGGGAAACTTGGAAACAAATAAAATTATAAAGGCTATAGTGGTGGGACAAAGTGTCTAAGAGTTTTTAGGGGGTCAACTATCACCTAACTTAGTTGTGTTTGAGGAGGGATAGTCTTAGCTAGGTCAAAAGGATCTTTAGTTTTGACTCCTAGAAGCAGAATTACTTTAGTCTTACCAGGTGTTGGTGGTCTGAGGCAGGAAATTCAGCATCATCTAGCATGGGTGAGATAAAGAAAAAAGTCCTGGTTTACTGCATCAGGAATCATTTTGTCCTAAGGACTGGTCAAAAACTGTGTGTCCTTCTCTGTGGCCCTGAGTCCCTTCAGTTGATCACATACAACAGACTCAGCGAGATAGTATAGTGGTAGGGCGTGGCTTTGCACACAGATGACCCAGGACGGACGTGGGTTTGATCCTCAGCGTCCCATAAGGTCCCACTCGCCAGGAGCGATTTCTGAAATCATAGCCAGGAATAACCCCTGGGCATCACTGGGTGCGCCCTCCAAAACAAACCAAAACAAACCAAAC
>PVKC010023640.1:0-17190 GCA_004027635.1 Crocidura indochinensis
GCCATGAGGAATGAAATGCAAGACAGATTAAGGGAAATAAGAGAAGCATTAGCCAGCGAATACAAAAAATCCTTGGACAAATAAATCGGCCACACTAAAAGAAGAATTGACAAACAATATGAGAATCTCCATGCAAACAGAATTAGAGGAATTACATAAAACCGTAGAAAGCAAGAAGAGCAGAATTGCACAGCTTGAGAATCACATAGAACAACTGAAAGATAAACTGCAAATAAAAATCAACAAAGAATCCAACAAAGAAATAGAAGGCAAAGTGCTGGAAGTAAAAGTCTAGTACTTAATGAACAAAGACAAAAGAAACTATCTAAGAATTGTAGGTATACCAGAAGGGGAGGAAACAGGGAAAGGGGAGGAACAATTAGTCAGAGAAATAATAGCAGGGAACTTTCCCACCCTCTGGAAAGATACAACTGAGCAGATCCAGGAGCTGAAAAGAATCCCCAACAAAATAGACACTAACAAACCAACCCCAAGACACATAGTAATTCAAATGGCAATAAAAAAGGAGAAAGACGATCTACTTAAAGCAATAAGTTGGAATAAGCCCTCACATACAAAGGAAGGAACATTAGAATCAAACCAGATCTCCCTTGTGAAATACTTCAAACAAAATCAGTGGAATGACATATTTAAACAACTGAATGAAAGAAACGTTCAACCTAGTGTCCAATATCCAGCAAAACTCTCATTCACATGGGAGGGTAAACTAAAATCATTCTCAAACAAAAATGATCTCACATTATTTGAGCAAACAAAACCGATCCTAAATGACCTACTCAGAGATTAAATTACACAAACCAAACCCCCGATTGTAACAAAAGCCACCCTAAACAACACAATTGCACAACAGCCCTCTCTGTCAATAATCTCCTTAAATGTTAATGGACTAAACTCTCCCATTAAAAGTCAGTAATAGAGAACTCGATTAGAAAACATAAACCAGATTTTTGCTGCCTACAAGAAACTCACCTACAAGTACAAGATAGGCACAGGCTTAGAATAAAAGGATGGAAATCAATTATGCAGGCCAATGGAAATAAAAAAAAGAAGGGATGGCCATTCTGATATTAGACCAAATTCCATTCAACCTCAAGAAAATAATCAGAGACAAAGAGGGTCACTACTTACTAATCAGGGGTACACTAGACCAACAAGTACTAACACTGGTTAATATCTATGCACCTAGTGCAGAGCCAGCAAAATATGTATGGCAACTACTTGCAAAAATGGAGAAGCACATGAAAGGAAATGTTATAATAGTTGGAGATCTTAATGCTCCACTATAACCACTGGACAGATCCACCAGACAGAAAACTAATAAAGAAATAAGAGCCCTAAATGAAAAACTAGAAGAACTAGGACTAATAGACTTATATAGTGTCCTACTCCCCCAGAAAGCAGAATACACATTCTTCTCAAGTCCACATGGAACCTTCTCCAGAATAGACCATGCCTTAGGATGCAAAACTAACATGCATAAAATCACAAAGGTAAGGATCATAAGAAGCACTCTGTCAGTTCACTATGCAACAGAGGTCAAAATTGACTGTAAAAAGAAGCAATGGAGAAAATCCAACACCTAAAGATTAAACAACATACTGTTCAAAAATAGTTGGATCAAAGAACTACTCAAGAAAGAAATAAAAAGATTTCTTGAGGGGCCCGGGAGATAGCATGGAGGTAAGGCGTTTGCCTTTCATGCAAAAGGTCATCGGTTTGAATCCCAGTGTCCCATATGGTCCCCCGTGCCTGCCAGGAGCAATTTCTGAGCATGGAGCCAGGAGTAACCCCTGAGCACTGCCGGGTGTGACCCAAAAACCAAAAAAAAAAAAAAAAAGATTTCTTGAGACAAAGGACAATGAAGAAACAACTTGTCAAAACTTGTGGGACACAGCAAAAGCAGTAATCGGGGGGAAACTCATAGCAATACAATCCTGTCAGGAAAGAGGAAAATGGCAAAATTAGCAGTTTAAAGGACTTCCTTAAGGAGCTAGAACAACAGCAAAAAAGACACCCAAACACAATCAGAAGACAGGGAATAATAAAAACCAGAGCAGAAATAAACAACATAAAAACTAAGAAAACAATACAGAAAATCAATGAAACCAGGAGTTGGTTATTTGAATGAATAAACGAGTTAGACAAAGCTTTGGAAAGACTCATAAAAAAAGAGGGAAAACACCCAAATAAGCAGGATCACAAATGAAAGGGGAGAGATTACAATAGAACCCCAAGAAATCCAACACATCATGAGAGCATATTATGAGCAACTATACTCGGTTAGACTAGAGAACCCAGAATAAAGTGACAGGTTCTTGAAAAAATACCAGCTTCCAAGACTAGAAAAGGAGGATTTAGAAAGACTAAACAGACCAATCACCTTGGAGGAAATTGAAACAGTAACTAAGAAACTTCCCAAGAGCAAAAGTCCAGGCCCAGATGACTTTACAGGTGAATTCTATCAAACATTCCAAGAAAAATTACTCCTACTGATGCAAAGGCTCTTCCAAACCATTGAAAAGACAGGAATCCTCCCCAATTCCTTCTATGAGGCTAATATCACTCTGATTCCCAAAGAGGACAAAGATGCCACCAGGAAAGAAAAGTACAGACCAATATCACTAATGAACATAGACGCAAAAATACTCAACAAAATCTTAGCGAACTGATTACAACACTACATCAAAAAGATTATACACCATGACCAAGTGGCTTTTATCCGAGGGATGCAAAGATGGTTCAACATACACAAATCAATCAACATCATACACCACATCAATAATAAAAAAAGACGGGGCCCGGGAGATAGCATGGAGGTAAGGCGTTTGCCTTTCATGCAAAAGGTCATTGGTTCGAATCCCGGTGCCGCATATGGTCCCCCGTGCCTGCCAGGAGCAATTTCTGAGCATGGAGCCAGAAGTAACCCCTGAGCACTGCCGGGTGTCACCCAAAAACCACAAAAAAATAAAATAAAAATAAAAAAGACAAAAACCACATGATCATATCAATCGATGCAGAGAAGGCATTTGACAAAATCCAACACCCATTCATGCTGAGAAAACTAAGCAAAATAGGTCTGGAAGAACCTTTCTCAAGATAGTTACAGTTATCTATGAAAAGCCCATAGTAAACATTATGCTTAATGGTGAAAACCTGAAAGCATTTCCACTAAGGTCAGAAACCAGGCAAGAATGCCCATTCTCCCCACTCATATTCAACATAGTGTTAGAAGTTCTAGCAATAGCAATCAGACAAGAGAAAGGAATCAAAGGAATTCAAATAGGGAATGAGGAATTCAAACTATCTCTTTTTGCAGAAGACATGATGATATACATGGAAAACCCTAAATATCCACAATAAAACTACAAATAATAAACCAATATAGCAAAATGGCTGGTTACAAAGTCAATACACAAAAGACAGTAGTATTTCTCTATACAAATAACGAAGTAGAAGAGAGAGAGAGATAAGAATACAACTCCATTTAAAATAGTATCAAAGATCATCAAGTACCTAGGAATCAACCTTACAAGGGAAGTGAAGGACTTATACCAGGCAAACATCAAAACACTTCAGAAAGAAATTGAAGAGGATCTCGGGAAATGGAAGAACATCCCATGCTCATGGGTAGGTAGAATCAACATAGTCAAAATGACTATACTACCCAAACTCCTATACAGATTTAACACAATCCCCCTCAAAATTCAGACATCATTTTAAAGATCTAGAACAATCAATCATAAAATTTATCTGGAACCACAAAAGACCCAGAATAGCCAAACTCATATTAAAAAACAAGAATCTGGGTGGAATCTCCCTACCTAACCTGAAGCTATACTATAAAAACATAGTGATCAAAACAACATGGTGCTGGTACATGGACAGATCCTCAGACCAGTGGGTTAGAACAGAATTTCCAGACATAAGCCCCCAGGCATACATTCAACTGATATTTGACAAAGGAGCCAAGAACCTGAAATGGGACAAAGAAAGTCTTTTCAACAAATGGTGCTGGTACAACTGGAAAACCACATGGAAGAAAATCAAAATTGAACCATATCTCACTCCTTATACAAAAATAAACTAAAAATAGATCAAAGACCTTGAAATTAGACACAAATCTATAAAGTTTATGGAGAATAAAATAGGCAGAACATTCAAAAACCTATATATCAAAAAGGTCTTTGAGGATGGAGCACCAAATGGCAACAACTTTAGCTTCAAACATAAACAAATGGGACTACATCAAACTAAAAATTTTCTGCATGGCCAAAGAAGCCCTCCTTAACACAGGAAGACAGTTAACTGACTGGGAAAAAATCTTTTCACCCATCATATCTAATAAAGGGCTGATATCCAGGTTATACAACACGCTCAAAAAGCTGAGCCCCCAAAACCAAATAAAGCCATAAAAAATGGGAAGATGAAATGAATAGACACTTCTCTGAGGAAGACTGAAAGATGGCCAACAAACACATGAAAACACGCCCACCTTCACTCATGATTAGGGAAATCCAAATCAAGACAACAATTAGGTACCAATTTACAGCAATGAGGATGGCTCACATCAAAAATAATGGGAACAATCTCTGTTGGCGGGGATGCGGCATGAAAGGCTCTCTCCTCCACAGCTGATGGGAATGTCCTCTAGTCCAACACCTATAGAAAACAGTCTGGAGAGTGCTCAAAGAACTCAGAATTGAGCTACAATTTGACCCAGCAATTGCTCTCCTAGGTATCTACCCCCAAGATGGAAGGACATTCATCCCAAAGTATGTGTGCACCCCACTATTTATCCCAGCACTCAGTATAATTGCCAAGTCTCGGAACCAACCTCGATGTCCAACAACAGATGAATGGATCGTTAAAATGTGGTATATATACACAATGGAATACTACATGGCAGTCAGAAATGATACAGTCACAGACTTTGCAGCAACGTGGATGGACCTAGAACATAGTATTTTAAATGAAGTAAGCCAGAAGATGAAAGATAAACACAGAATGATAGCATTATTCTGAAGTACCTAGAACATACACCTTATATACAAATAATACTCAACAATCAAATAACAGGGTTCATCAGGCTAGAAACTGCAAACACTGTAACAGTCAACGTATACCAGAGAGCAGTGTCCAAAACACATGAAAAAGGAACAACACGAACTGTTGACTACACACTATACCACAAAACCCCAGCAACAGCAGAAACAGCAGCATAGAAAGACCAGGTAAGTAAGTAATCAGCCTTCTACTACAAAGGCCCATAATAAGCTTTTAGGGATCTTATACAGGATTACAGGTAAAGACACCATAGGAAACCATTGACTCCAATGGAAACATTACAAAATAATAAGTTTTAATGTCTTAATCTTTCTATACTTAAAATAACCTCTCAGCTTTTCTGTCCACAGGCATTCTTGGAAACAAGCGGTGGACAAACAAAGATTCCATCTCAGCGCTCAATCACAGGAGATACCATACCCAGCTTGCACTACGAGAATGTCCCGATAAATCTCTTTAATACCCAGACCACTGAAACAGCAACCGTGACCTACAGACTTATACTACAGGCCCTTCTCACCGAACACATTCAAACAAACTAGCATTCCCTCGGTCTTTTCTCTACTCTTCTCACTACTGGTTTTTATTATTATTATTATTATTATTATTATTATTATTATTATTATTATTATTATTATCTCTCCTTTTCCCTTTATTTTGTTTTTTTGGTTTTTTGGGTCACACCCAGCACTGCTCAGGGGTTATTCCTGGCTCCATGCTCAGAAATTGCTCCTGGCAAGCACAGGGGATCATATGGGACACCGGGATTCAAACCAATGACCTTCTGCATGAAAGGTAAATGCCTTACCTCCATGCTATCTCTGACCCCATCCCCTTTTCCTTTTAATTTATTTTCTCTTTTCTTCCCTGCCCCTTCCATATACTTTCCCCTTTCCCACTTTTGAAAATTCAACTTTCCCTTCACCTCTCAATCCCTTCCAGATCCCCACATTATTAAAACTCCTCTCTCTCAGTTCCTAATCCATTAGGCATCACGAATGAACTCCTACACCAGCGAACCAGTACCCAGAACCCAAGCGAAGGGACAACCAGTCAAACTCACACCTCACTCCCTACAAAAAAGACATCCAACTCCCCTGTTGATTCATACTGAGAGGTCATCCTTACCAACCCTTCCTAACATGGACTGTTACTTGAAACCGGAATTAGCCCTACAAATATCCCCCAATGCTTGAACTCTTCCCAAATCCTCTCTGCCACAAATCTTTTTCCAATCTCAAGAAAGTCAAGTTGGGAGATGAAATAGCGGAAGGGAACCCACACAGCACCAGAAAATCTCAAAAGTCAGTGGGAAAACCTATACTACCATCATAAGCATAAGACTGACCTGTATTACAATACCTCTTTACCTGCTTTTCCCCAAATGTAAGATACTTTCTTGCATCACCTTGTTCCTTTAATTAATTTTTACTTCATTTCTTAAAAATCTTTTTTCTTTTCATATATATATACGTGAGCACATATATTTTTATTTCTATTTTTATCTTTTTGGGGTATGTGAACTGTTTTTGTTTTCTTCTCTCTCCACCCTCAAATGCACTGGCAATATAAAGTAGCACCAGTTCTCCCTGCAAAGGCAAACTAAAAAAGGGGAAACCTTACGTATAAAAATGACTTCTTATTTGTTAGGGATAAGAACTCATACTTGTTTAAAATACAGGGGTATCTCCTACCTTGAAAATATGTCACGGGGACCCAACTTAGAACCCAGGTGATTAGACACCAACCTTCCAAACTTGAATTCTGTATCACAGACATAGAAATGATACATTTCTTAACAACAGCCACAAGAAACAAATTTCAACCGGGACATCCTTAATAGTGCTCGGACAACAACAAGTGCCAAACCTAATATGATACCCTGACATCGAGGAAAATGGGAACACTTGGACCTAAGAGCAAGTTATTCTACCTAACCAGCTAATGATAAGACAAAATCAGAAGACTTGTCACCCTTTGATCTATCCAAGTGCCAAGACCACCATTTACAGATGACTGGCTGACAGAACAATGGCCGGACTGTATGTATCCTGAGACCAATAAAAAAAAAAAAGCCCTAGTCTAGGGCATGAGCTACAACCTGCATAACATCTATGATCCCTAGTTCCTGATGTCTGTCTGAGACTATTGCATTGGAAGGGGGCTTCTGGAAACATAACAAAAGATGCTATCCCAGGTCCCTTCCTAGGATTATCACAAAGACCAGGACCACCAGCTACAGAAGACAGATTAAAACAACACTGAGGAAACAGAACTTCGAGAACCATGAAGAAAGACATAATCATAAACTCAACTCCTTGAATCGTGCATATACCGAGACCTCTAGATACAGAGGGCTGATTTTATCACCCAGGACGGAGCAGAAGTCCTCCATACACCAAAAAAAGCGCCAAGGGGAGAGCAAATGAACCTGAAAAGAGTATATAGCTAATTCCATGACAATATACTTCAAGGGTGGAGAAACCTTAGGCAAAGGAAATTCCTTTTCCAATGACCCCAATATTTACTGTGCATCTGCAGGAGGGGGGGGAAAGCACAAAATATTTTTTCATTAATATTATTTACTAATATATTTTTTGTTGACTTCATTGTTGTAGTTTGGCTATTGAAGTGGATATATCCATTTATATTTATTAATTTTCTTGTTTTCTTTACTTATGTGCTCTACCACATTTTTTATCTAAATACCAGGGCTTTTATATGGTGCTTACTCCCCACCCCCCTTTTTTAATTTTTATTTTATTTTATTTTATTTGAATGCTCACTGGATACTTTGACATTGCTTTATGTACTGATGTGGTGCTTCACCTTCTTTTTCCCCTACTTTTCTCAAACCAAGGATGAAAGTCTCTAGAAGAACTCTGCCCATTTCAGGAATAGTTGACTTTTTTCTTTTTTTTTTTCTTTTTTTTCTCTTCTCCAGGTTATTAATTTTCTCTTCTACAAACAAAACCATATAACTTGAACTAACTAGTCCCGCATCCCAATTAGGGGGGGCGTGTTACCCCCCCATTTAGGGAGGCATGCAACAGATGTGCCTTTCTAGCTTTCATGGTGCAGTATAGCTTTTTCTTACAAGAAACATCAGCTAGAAGGCCCGCCTAGCGGTCTATCAGGGATGGATCCTTTGCGTGGATTGGCGATATTTCTGTCATACTTCCAACGTGACTGTGACTCAGTGTTTCTCTCTAACAAAGGAAGACAGTATCAAACCCCGCCAAAAGCCTACTACTGCTTAGTCTCTTTGTCAAACTTAACCTTGGTGCCAAGAACATTTTTCCCCAAGTCTGGTTCATGATGGAAGCAAATACCTGTATCCCCTAAAATCTAAACATTTGTCTCTCTCTTCCCACTTCCTTGAAAATTACCTGGTTTCTCCTGCTTACCCAAAACAGAAATCTAACCCACAACAGAACTTTTTCTTAACCGCAGTATCGGTCTTTTCACATGCAGATTTTAGAGATGGCCTTCCATTATACTTCCCTGATCACCCCCACTTTCTTTGTTCTCCAAAAATTGCACTCTGCATTCCAGAGCTCATCCTTATAAGTCACCCAGCTGAAAAAATAAATTTGTCTTCGTCTTTTTAGATGTGAGTCCCCATACATCGCGTGTGGTAATTCATTTCTACAATATTGTTCCGTTTTTCCGTCCATTTTGTATTCCTACTCTCTCCCCGTGAAAGGTTCCTGGACCATAGGAAGATGCTGCTTAGGGACGCTGGCATCTGCAGCAGATTGGCGCTCATACGTGGGGCCTATCGAAATCAAGCAAGCTGTCTCTACCCTTTTTCTATCCTTTTTTTTTCCTATTTCATTCTTATTTTAGGTGCACGAAGCAGGAACCTCACTAGGTTGCCTAGGAACCCCTGACAGCACCAGGTTTAAGACGAGAAGGTAAAAAAAAAATTTCATATTGAGTTAAGGTACAAGTTCATACTACATTAATTTAACAACCATTGCAATTATTTATTCAGGTTGCTACAAAAAGTTAGTCACTGGTTCTTTAGGTTGCAGGATGGACTAGGACATTCTGGAGTCTCACGATGCCCATCAGCTAATTTCTTCTTCTATAGATATTTGTAATCTTACATGTGATGAACCAAAATTTAAATCTGTGACTCAAAAGGCAAAATTGGAAAATCAGAGGTCTTCTGAGATTATTAATTCTGTAAAAGGATCTAAAAATTGGTTGAATTGTGAATTAGACTTAGAACTGGTGAAAAAAGCTGTTAAAAATTAATCTTTATTGGCCTTGGCTGCTGCTTCTCCTGTGCAGAAGTTTAAACATTTTGTAGAACTAACCAGTCCATATCAAAAAGTGATATTATTCTAACTTGGGATGATTGTATAAGCAAAGGAATTTTCCAGCCCTATTTTCTACCTCACTTGCCATATACCTTATGGGGAAGAATAATAATAAAAGATGTGTCTAAATATCATGATTAATAACATTTTGCATATCTAATGAGTAAAATTTTACTATATGTCTCTGCTCAAATGTTCTTAAAAATAACAAATATGAGGGGCCCGGGAGATAGCATGGAGGTAAGGCGTTTGCCTTTCATGCAAAAGGTCATTGGTTCGAATCCCGGTGCCCCATATGGTCTCCCTTGCCTGCCAGGAGCAATTTCTGAGCATGGAGCCAGGAGTAACCCCTGAGCACTGCCGAGTGTGACCCAAAAACCAAAAAAAAAAAAAAAGAAAAGAAAAAGAAAAAGAACAAATATGTGCATCTTTAAAAAAATCACATGTCATATCTAATGCAACAAAAAAAGAATCTTATCAACTAAGAATTTAAAGAAAATAAAACAAATGCACTTAATTTTTTCTATTTCTCTTCAAAACTTGCCTTTTAACTAGAGCTGGCTCTTCTAGTTCTTCAAAAAGGCCTTCTTTTCCTGAGAAATTTTTTTTCTAATAATAGCCAGCAAAGATCTGGCGGGAACTTTGGAGACATCCAAAAATTTCCCACGATTTTTCTCATCTCTTACATCTTTTACCTGTAACTCATCTTTATATTGTTTGTCAATTTATGTGCTAAAAGTTTGTTTGAGTGCATTGAGATTGTATGTTTAAAATTGTGTGTCTGAAACAGTGCCTGTATTTTTTTTGTTTGTTTGTTTGTTTTTTTTGTTTTTGTTTTTTTGGGTCACACCCGGCAGTGCTCAGGGGTTACTCCTGGCTCCATGCTCAGAAATTGCTCCTGGCAGGCACGGGGGACCATATGGGGCACCGGGATTCAAACCGATGACCTTTTGCATGAAAGGCAAACGCCTTACCTCCATGCTATCTCCCGGGCCCCAGTGCCTGTATTTTTAATATGACTGAGTATATTACGGATGTTCAAATTTTGAAAAAACAGCTTTTTCGTAGGTCAAAACCTCGCCTCAAAGAAAAGCAGAAAAAAAATCTGTTTGCACTTTGTTTTTTGTTTTTTGTTTTCTTTTTTTTTCTTTTCTTTTTTAGGGCGCCGGGACCAACGATCACCAGCTGCCCAGGGGCTCAAAAATTATGTTTCCGAAATCTCTTTATGTCGATTCAGCATGCAGGACAAACAAGCTGCCTGGCATGTGCCAGTCACAGCAGAAGCCCTTTTTTCTGTTTGCACTTTGAATTCAAGCCACTTTTGGCTCCCTGAGGGAGAAGGGATTCCCCTCCCCCCACAGAGCCCTTTGATTAACAAAATAAAGTCTGGGTTTCTTAAGAGTCCTAAAAGTTCTCTCTATAGGGGGCCGAGAGGTGGCGCTGGAGGTAAGGTGCCTGCCTTGCCTGCGCTAACCTAGGACGGACCGCGGTTCGATCCCCCGGTTCCCCATATGGTCCCCCGTGCATGCCTGCCAGGAGCGACTTCTAAGCGCATAGCCAGGAGTAACCCCTGAGCGTCACCAGGTGTGGCCCAAAAACCAAAAAAAAAAAAAAAAAGGTTCTCTCTATAAAAGTTTTTAATAAATCAAAATTGTCTAATAATGTTTTAACCATTTTAAATAATATTGCTATTCTGTGTATGCATAATATTTTAACAACTTAATTTTTTCACAGTTTTAAATTTTAATCTTGGTTGTATAATTTTATTACAGCATGATATTATCATTGGTCAAAATAATATTAGAAATGCTATCTAATTGTGATAATTCTTTATTGTTATCCTAAATAATAATATGTCTAAATACTAATTTTAATTGTCTTTAATAAACATCTAGCTTTTATTTACCTATATTAATAGTATTCTTTATAAGTAAGGACAATTTACATCATTTCCATCTTCAAGCCTTAATATAAGTTTTAAAATGTTAACCTGATATCTGGAATTCACCACCTGTCAGCACTGGTCTTAATTTAATCTAGTTAAAATATAATTCACCTTCCAAGAATGCTCTCATAGTTTACTAGATTTAAATACTTTATTTGGTAAAAGAAAACTTATCCCCATACTCTAAAACTCCAATTTTTGTAAGTTAATTGGCATTAAAGCTAAATTAATCATAATCAGGCAATTGATTTGCCTGTCTACTAGTGAAAAATTATTTTCAAACACTAATACTATTTAATTTAAAAGCCTACCTCCTCTCCCACTGGGTGCATTTATTGCGTATGACCAGTGAAGTGATTTTACATCTTCTACTAAAAATAATTGTTATTATATAGTAGCTTTTGCCTAGTAACATCAATGTGGTTCTGAAAGGTTAAAGTAGTGTAACTGTTTAAAAAATAGTGAATTTATCATATTGCATGATTAAATTATTGTTTCTTTTTATTTATTCATTTATTTTGGTTTTGGGGCCATACACAGCAGTGCTCAGGGGATACTCCTGGCTGTCTGCTCAGAAATAGCTCCTGGCAGGCACAGGGGACCATATGGGACACTGGGAATCGAACCAACCACCTTTGGTCCTGGATCGGCTGCTTCTAAGGCAAACACCACTGTGCTATCTCTCCGGGCCCTAAATTATCGTTTCTATATTGAAAATAATCTAATGTTTTATATAGAAAAATTCTAGTAATTGGATATTAAAATGTTTTCAACCTCATGTTATAAGTGTTCATAAAATGTAAGCTTCATGACTTTTTCTAGCCTAAAATTACTAAATTGCAATTCTTAAATTTAATTGCTCTGTGTTTTGAGTAAATTTGAAACAATTTTGCCTCATGGCATTTCCAATCTCTTTTTGTTTGTACTTAATTGCTATCTTAATCTGCATATGTATAGACAGGAATACCTTCTCTGCAGTCCACATTTGCAGACAGCCTTCAGTGGCTGCCCCAAAAAGGAAAATTTTCTCCAAATCTTACTTAATATATGCTTATAAATTTAATTTTTATTTTGGCTATCTGATAATAAGATTTTTAGTTAACAGGTAATAGCAACTACTGTCTGTATTTGTTTTATATGCATTTTTTAAAAACTTAAGTGAAACTTACTTATTGATTATAATAAACTGGCCATTAATAACAAAATTTATTCATATACCAATCTAACTTTTACCTTACCAAAAAATTCTTACCCTGGGGCAGGGTGGTGGCACTGGAGGTAAGCCTGCCTTGCCTGCACTAGCCTTGGACGGACTTCAGTTCAATCCCCTGGTGTCCCATATGGTCCCCCAAGCCAGGAACAACTTCTGAGAGCATAGCAAGGAGTAACCCCTGAGCATCACTGGGTGTGGCCCAAAAACAAACAAACAAAAAAAACCCAAAAAATTCTTACCCTATTATAGTAAAATAATAACAGTAATGTAATTCAGCTGCGTTTTCTGCCAGCAGAACATTAAAGTTTTTTTAAACAGGCAGTATGCCATATTTTGCTTGCTACTTGACTTTTCCTTTAAAAAACAAGAAAAAAATTTTCTCTCTCTATTCTTTCTATAATTTTTCTATAAATTTGCTCTCCTTTATTTAAATATGTATACTATATAATCAGTTCTTTCAATTATGTAGTTCTATTAACAAAAATTTTCTTTTTTAAGTATAGAATGATTATTTTATAAACTGATGTATAACTTAATTCACGTATAATTGCTATTATGTCAAATATTTTGCTTTTTTCATTTTCCTTATATTTCTAGCCTCTAAACATAGCTATGCCCACCACCACTACCTTATTTCCTTGCTTATAAATATGCATTTAAATATTATAACTATACATAATTTACCTTGCTTCATAACCAGTCTGCACTAATTAATATTGTGATTGATTTTGCTTAATTTTTGTATTCTCATTACAAATAAACATCTATCCTCCAAAAGAATAGGAACACTTGCAACTCAAAGGCCTAATCTGCTCAAAATTCTCATTAATCAATTTGATCTTTTCCAGGAATTAAAATTTGCAAAATCAAACAAGTCAAATGCATTTCCCTTGCAATCAAAGTAAATAAAAATTTTTCTTCCTTTCTTATAGGCAAAAAATACAGCTCTTTTACCATCCTAATAACTAATGATGCAGTTTCTCTGCCCTCACTCCTTTTATTTTATTTTGTGTGTGTGTGTGATTTTTGGGTCACACCCGACAGTGCTCAGGGGTTACTCCTGCCTTCATGCTCAGAAATTGCTCCTGGCATGCACGGGGGACCATATGGGATGCCTGGATTCGAACTGATGACCTTCTGCATAAAGGCAAATGCCGTACCCTCCATGCTATCTCTCTAGCCCCCCCTCACTCCTTCTTATAATAACTTTTATTTAATAGGACTTCTGTAACATAAATCTAGGAGGAAAGAATATAGCTTCCCCTGAAAATAATTAAAGGTATCTAATTTCACTACAGGTCTAAAAAGTTTCTCTGGAACCTAGTCAAAAGTAAACAATTACCATGCCTCCACTAATTTTTGACTCAAGTTTTCCAGTTTCTTTAGAAATAATCCGCAGGAACTACTTGATGCTGAACACTATCTGCCTGAGAAAAAAATCTCCCTCTGCAAAAACTGACAGTTTCTGCTCCCAGATTCAGCACCTAAAACCCCCATCTGACTTCTCCTCAACCTCCTGCTGACTTTAGCTGCTGACTCAACCCCCACTCCTGAGACTTCTACAAAAAAAAAAAAAACTCCATAACTGCCAACCCCTGAAAACTGCCTACACTGCCTGGAAACACATGATTTCACACTCGCAGTATAAATTTAAGACTGAATTGATAAAACTCTTAAAATCCAAAGACTGAACTTGCAGACTCTTAAAAAATATGCCACCTTTTACTCTTCTGAGTATATATTTACTGTTTAGCCTACTTTATTTAAAGCAGCAACAGACATAATTTTATTATTGAAAGGAGTAAAAAAAAAATAAACATATTTGGCCTTAAGCTCTTGTTGAGTTGAAAGGGAACTAAACTGCATGAACTCAGGTTTCCCTGGGGAACAATATTCTAACCACTCAGGTTTCCCTTGGAAGAGGGGACACTATTTTGTGAAGAAACCCATGTGCTCAAACAAAGGGGGGCCCAGGTCCTGCCCCTTCCTGCCAACTGATTCGTCGCTGAGGGGGAGTCCCGCCCTCACCTCCACCTCATTCGTGTTGCCCTAGTTACTTGGCTAAGGCTCCACCCTCAAGGCTCCTCCCACTTCCTATCTTATATAGGGGGACACGGAAGGCCTGGGGAGCCTCTTGCCATGCGGGACACAGGCTAAGGGTTCTAGCCACGCTCTTGCGTCCATCGCCATGGACATGTGGGAACCTGGCTAATGGTTCTAGCTGCGTGCTCTCTCTTGCGTATGTCCCGACAGACGCACTGGTGATCTTAACTTGGCCAATGCTTCGGGCCGGTCAAACAATGAATAAACTCACTTAACCTTTTTGTTTGGGTCTGTCTCTTCATTTATCTGGTCGGGCAGTGGAAATGGGGTATTTCGAACCTCAACAATTATCATCATTGTAATTTGCAAAAAAAATATTTATTTGTGCTTATGGTAATAATCAGCAAACCAGTGGTTCCCCTTCTAAATATTTCCTATCAAAAATTGATTATATATGTAATGCTTTATTATTGCTAAATTCTCCTCTAATTCTGACTTTTCTATGCTTCTCCAATTCTAACTTTTCTATGGTTATGCAAGAACAAAATAATTTAGTATTACTTCAATTTTTTTCTTCTTACAATTCTCTTACTTATAAGTATAGTGCCTCACCTAATTGTTTTTATTCCACAGTGTCAGTATACATTCTCAATTTTTATATTGTTACTGTAACCAGCCTATATTTATGTTTTGTAGTTTCTTTCTTTTTCTTTTTTCTTTTTTTTTTTTTTTTTTTGGTTTTTGGGTCACACCCAGCAGCGTTCAAAGGTTACTCCTAGCTCCATGCTCAAAAATTGCTCCTGGCAGGCACGGGGGACCATATGGGGCACCGGGATTCGAACTGATGACCTTTTGCATGAAAGGCAAACGCCTTACCTCCATGCTATCTCCCGGGCCCCGAGTTTTGCAGTTTCTAATCCTACCTTGCTAGGATCAAATTAATAACTTTGGCTCCTTTTGGTACTCTTTATTCCTTTTCTTTCTAATTGGACGGTATAGCCAAAAAATAGCATAAGTAAGGCATTTTCCTTTCGTGCAAAACAGTAATTCGGACTCTCATTTGGTCCCCTGAGTGTGCAAAAAGCAATTCTGAGCTCACAGCCAGAAATAGCCTAAATTTGCTGCCAGGTGCCATAAAAAAGGTGGCCCATTGTTACCCCCCACTTTGGGGGGCATGCAATAGATGTGCCCTTCTGGCTTTCCTGGTGCAGTATAGCTTTTTCTTCCAAGAAAAATCAGCTAGAAGGCCCGCCTAGAGGTCTACCAGGAATGGATCCTTTGAGTGGATTGCTGGCGATATTTCTGTCATACTTCCAACGTGACTGTGACTCAGTGTTTCTCTCTAACAAAGGAAGACAGTATCAAACCCCGCCAAAAGTCCACTGCTGCTTAGTCTCTTTGTCAAACTTAACCTTGGCGCCAAGAACATTTTTCCCCAAGTCTGGTTCATGATGGAAGCAATTACCTGTTTCCCCTAAAATCTAAACATTTGTCTCTCTCTTCCCACTTCCTTGAAAATTACCTGGTTTCTCCTGCTTACCCAAAACAGAAATCTAACCCACAGCAAAACTTTTTCTTACCCGCAGTATCGGTCTTTTAGTATGCAGATCTTAGGGATGGCCTTCCATTATACTTCCCTGATCACCCCCCAATTTCTTTGTTCTCCAAAAATTGTACTCTGCATTCCAGAGCTCATCCTTATAAGTCACCCAGCTGAAAAAATAAATTTGTCTTCGTCTTTTTAGACGTGAGTCCGCATACATCGCGTGTAGTAATTTATTTCTACAATATTGTTCCTTTTTTCCATCCATTTTGTGTTCCCACTCTCTCCCCGTGAAAGGTTCCTGGACCATAGGAAGACGCTGCTTAGGGATGCTGGCGTCTGCAGCAGGGGCAGATAAGGGAAGTACCAAGACCAAACAGGTGTAGGACCACTAAGTAATTAGCTAGGCACAGAGGGACCACTTATTCTGGCAGCATCAGGGGTGAGGAAGGAGTATATGGGAGGTAGGACAGGAACAGAGGTGGAGGGAGGAAAATTCGGTGATGGGAATTCTCCTGATTTTATGTTAACATGTACCTAAAATATTATTGTCAATTATATGGTTTAATTAATTTGGGGCCACATCCAGGGGTTCTCCATGGTTACTCCTGACTTTGTATTCAGGAATTACTCCTAATAGTATTCAGAAGATCATATGGAATACGAGGATCAAACGCAGATCAGTCACGTGCAAGGCAAACATCCTACACACAGGCTATACTTCCAGTTTCACTAACAACTCTCTTTTCTTTTTTAGAGACCACAGTCATCTGTGCTGGAGACTGATATGGGGTCACTCCCAGAGCTCCATCAGGCAGTGCAGTGGAGTAGGAGAGAGGTTATATGGTGTCAGGCGTAGAACTCATTCACACCCACCACTTGAACTTTCTCTTGCTTTTGTTGACTTATTCTAAAGTTGAGCAACCTGCTCTGAAAACACCCAGCAAACAATAGCATGGCCTTCCTCTGCCAATCCTTCTTGGCATATCTTTCCTGATTTCCCATCAACTCCATTCTAGACTGCCTAACAAAG
>PVKC010023641.1:0-17189 GCA_004027635.1 Crocidura indochinensis
GGCACAGCAAAATTTGGGGAAAATAGAAAAATAGAAAAGAAAAACCTTTGGCCTAAAAGCAGGAAGACCTTAAGCATGAATCATCCTGGCATAAGACCAACTATAGGCTCTAGGCATACTAAGTTGTCTAACATTAAAGTCTTTCTCTGTGGTCCCAGTAAAAGTTCTTCACAAGCACAGTTGTTGCAGTCAGGTTTCTGTTTTTTGTACAAATCTTATGTCGAAGTCAGGGTGACCCGGAGTGTCTTCTGGTTTCATCTCACCATTAGGTGACAATGCAAGGAGTCCTGCCCTGAAATAAAGTTGTTGCTGTTACCAAGTCATCAAGGCATTATATGAACCCACTCTGGAGCAAGTCAATGCAAGGGCAGCAGTAGGGCCATCCCATCCCTGATATAAGACTGATTCCTCATGCTGGTGTAGAAAACCATGCTGTTTCTATAGATGGGACCCAAGGTTCAGGGGCAAATCTTCTGGAGCCTAAGCCTAGTCACTATGACAAATGTTCTGAATGTAAGGCCCCATTGCAATATAAAATTTATGTGTTCTTATCCCTATTAGATAAGAACTTGTTTGCACATGTAAGGTTTCCCCATTTTAATGTGCCTATGCAAAAAGGAACAATGCCACATGGTGCTATTGGTGCATATGGGGGTAAAAATAACAAGCCAAACAATCCCAATATCCTGGTTCTAACATAAACTTGGAGCATAAGAGGGACTTATCTACTAGAATTTTCTACTAAATAGATTAAAAAATAAAAAAAAAGGAATGGGGAAAACTGCTACTACATATGAAGATAGATCATAAGAATTATATCTAATAAGGAAATTCACCTAAAGAAATATTAGAAGGAGATATATATTCCTTTAAGTCTTTTGAAATAGTCTATGGGGGGATAAAATCTGGAGCACAGCTTCAGCCTGCAGCATGATTTTGTGGAGTTTTAAAGAATTACTCACAGCAGTAACATTTCGGGAAATGTCCTTTAGTTGGGGGCTTCTCAGAAACCAAATCTGCTAGTAAGCAACAGTCCATAGTGAAGGAAGGTGGGGGAAAAGGGGCCACTGAGAGCAGAATAGCATCAGCAGCAATGGCAGCTTCTTCTCAGGCTGAGGCAAGTTGAGTAGGAATCTTTCTTTTCGATTTGGGAGCTGCTTGGCAGCAGGCTGAGGTTGAAGGAACGTTTCACTTTTTACTGAGGGTAAAAAGGGTTAAATGTGGGAAATAACAGATCTGGGGTGAGCAAGTAAAGGGCTAGTGAAGGATTTATGTGGTAGTAAGAAGAGGGGGGTGAAGAGGGTGATATATAACAGGGGGAAGGGAAATATACAACATAGACATTGTGTATATTACAGACGGACATTAGACAGAGATTGAGGTGACCAACACATACACTCATGCACACACATAGACACTGAGGATTAATCCATGGATTATAGTTGAAAAGCTGATCTAGGTAGAATGGGTCAGAACTCTTACAAAATGTAAAAAATGTAAAGCTAGTAAGCCAGATGGAAAGGTTTTCTGTTTTCTAGGCCACTTATCACTGGTGAGGTAAAATTTAAGAGGTAAGGTAATGAGCACTGTAAGAGGAGTCTACACCTTGAAGAATCTTCTAGAGGCTCCTAAGCATCCAAGTTCCTTTCTTAAAAGCAAACTAAAATCATGGGCATTATGGTATAATGGAAAACTACCTAGAAATGAAAACAAATTACAATAACATATTCAATGAATGAGCTCTGTAACAGGAGTTTCTGGAATGCAGTTGCATATTCCATTGCTATCTGTGGATATAAGCATTATATTAGCAGGCATAATCAAGTAGATCAAGTAGAAAATGAATAGATTAGAAATTTTGTCATAACATTATCTTAATGAGCACTGTCTTCTGAGTCTAATATAATATAGCATTGTAACGTGAAACTAGAGCAACCAACATATAATATCCAAGTACCATTGTGGAAAGAATGATCAAGGAGTTACTATAGACAATAAAATTAAGATATTAAAATTTCTTATAGCAAGCACTGTATTTGGGAGTCTATGTCTTCCAAATGCATTCTGCCACAGTGTCTGTGGATAAAAGCATTATAACATTATAATTTATAGACATCTATAAAGAGTAGATGATTTGACAACTGCTCAATCTAAAGAGCTGTATCCATTGCTGAAGATCTCTTTGAAGTGTAGAAGAGAATACAAGTTTTTGTGTTTCTTCCCTTTCACTCAGTTAATTCTGTTTTCCTCATAGTAATTTGGGTCTAATGGTGTTTCAGGAAAACTACCAATTAGACCATTGTATTGGTTCATGCAGTTATTCTAAATACCACATATAAGTGATATTCTATATTTATCCTTTTTCTGCCTTACTTCATATAGCATAAAATCTTTAAGCTCCATCCATGTTGTTGCACATTGCATGGTGGTGTCATTGCTTACAGCTATGTAAGCTATGTAGTATTTCATTGTATATATGTAACATATCTTCATGATCCACTCATCTGTTGTTGGGCATCTAGGTTAATTTCAAGTCTTAGCTATTGTACTAAGTGCTGCAATGAATAGAGGTGTGCATTCATTCTTTTGGGTGAATGTTTTTCTGTTCTGTGGATATATACCCCAAATTTGAATTGCAGCTCAATTTTGAGCTTAGAAAGAATTCTCCATACTGTTTTCCATAGGGGTTGAATTAGGTATCATTCCTACCAGCAATGGAGAGCAGTTCCTTTCTCACTACATCCTTACCAGCAGATATTGTTACTGGTATTTTGATATGCACCATCCTCCCTGGTGTAATTTAAGCTGGTGATTTTGCCATTTTTTCTCTCTTTTTAACATAGGCCTTCATTCCTATGAGTTTCTCCCTACTTACTGCTTTTGTTGTGTCCCATAGATTTTGGCAATTAGTTTCTTTGTTATCATTGGTTTCAAGGAATCTTCTTATTTCTTCCTTGATTTTCTCTCTGATTCAGCTGTTCTAAAGAAACATGTTGTTTAGTCTCCACCTATTATATTTCCTCCACATCTTTTTACAGTCAGTCTTGATCTTGTGGCCAAGTGCTTTGATAGGGTGGTTAGTATAATTTTTATATTTGTGACATTATGTCGGTTAGACTTGAGTTCTAGAATGTGATCTAGCCTGGAGAAAGATATATATGTACTTGAGAAGAAGGTGTATTCTGCTTTTTGAGGATGAAATGCCCTGTAAGCATCCATTAGTTCTAATTCTTCTAGATTCTTATTTAAGGGTCTATGTCTTTGCTACTACCTAGTGGATCTGTCTAGTAGAGATAAGCTGGTGTTGAAATATCCCACTACTATGATGCTTTCTTCCATATGTTTCCATATGTGTGTAAAACCCCTTACATATTTTTCTGGCTCTACATTTGGGGCTTAGATGTTGATCAGAGTTAGCACTTCTTGGTCTACTGTTCCCCTCATCAATAAGTAGTGACGATCTTTGTCTCTAAGTGGTTTCCTTATGTTTAATGCAGTTTGGTCTGATATGAGTATGAATGTCTCATCTTTTTTTGTTTTCTAGTCTCTTGTATAATTGTTTTCTTTCTTTTTACTCTGAACCTGTGTCTATCCTGAACCTTTAGTGTGTTTCCTGCAGGCATCAGATATCTGGTTTTATTTCCTGATCCAACTTGCTACTCTGTGCTTTTTGATGGGAGAGTTCAGTCCATAGACATTTAAGAAAACTATTGACAGAAAGAGTTGTTGTGCCATTATGTTGTGTAGTGTTGTTGTTTTTACAATTGGAGATTTGATTTGTGTAATGGCTCTTTGAGTAGTTTGTTTAGGGTCAGTTGTGTTACCACAAATGATGCAAGTCCTTTCTTTTCCTGAGAATGTTGTTAATTCTCCCTCCCATGTAAATGAGCATTTTGCAAGGTAGTGGACTCTAAGTTGAAAGTTTCTTTCATTAAGTAGTTTGAATATGTCATTCCACTCTTTTCTTGCATTGATTGTTTCAAATGGAAGATCTGGCTTGATTCTTATGCTTTTCTTGACATTTTTCTTCTCCCTTACTGCTTTAAAGAGTCAACCTCTCTGTCTTTTTATTTTTTTGCCATTTGAAAATATGAACTAAGATACTAAGTATCTTCATGTTGTTCTGGTAGGATCTATTTTGCTTGGCACTCTTTTTGCCTCTTGGATTTGTAGAGAAACCTCTTTCCCAAGGATAAGGAAGTTCTCTTCTGTTATCTCCCTCACTACTTGTTCTTCCTCCTTTTCCATTTTTTCCCTTCTGGCATTCCTATACTATGGAGATTATATCTCTTGTCTTTGTTCATTATGCATCTTACCTTTTCTTCCAGTGTTTTGTCTTCTGATTATTTTTTGACTTCTTTCTCACCGTTGGCTTGCAATTTGTGCCCAAGTTTGTCTATGTAATTCTCCACCTGTGTAATTCTACTATTATGACTTGCTAACATATTCTTTAGCTCCTTCAGTTCCATTTGTATGGATTCTCTTATCTTCTGAAAGGGTTCTTCTTCATGTTGGTTGAATTGTTCATCTATAGGTTACTTAATTTCACAGATTACTGACTCCTAAATTTGCATTGCTAAACCACTAAGTGTTGATTTTAGATTTCATCTATTAGGTTCAGGTGCTTGGGTGGACTTGGAAATTTTCCAGGATTTCTCTCCATTTCCCCCCAGTGTAGGTATCTTCCTTAGCTTCTCGATTAATCTCTGCATTTAGTGGTTTGGGATGCTGGAGTATCAGGCCATTTAAGAATGTGATCTATTTAATTGTTTGTATGAAATATGGCTTGAGGTATTTCTTGATATAAATTGAAATGACTTCGTGTGGATGTATTAGTATACACATGTTTTGGGAAAAGGAAGACTTATGGGAAGGAGGGGTGTTTCAGTAATGGCACTGGAACCCAGAAGGAGGCTGACAGAAGGCTGCAAAAGAGGCCTCACTCAGTTATTGGAAGGGATTAGGACTGGAGTTTCCCTGTTCCCGCACAGACACAGTTGGCCATCCAAAGGGGCAAATGATCAGCAATGGTGCTGGGACCCAGCTGAGAAAAGTCCCAAGAAGACAGTCTTGTTTGTGTTTTGAGGAAGAGATCAAGATGTGAGGAGCCCTATTGCCTCCCAGACACAAACCTGGCTGGCTCCAAAGGGCAAGCAATCAGCGATGGTACTAGAACCCAAAACTTCTTCCTCTTCTAAAGGCATCATTTGTTGAATCGTGAACCAACAATATTTTAAAAGGAAGAAAGTTGGGGAAGAGAGGAAATTCTGAGTCATTGATGGAGAAATATTCACATTGATGATGGGTTTGGACTTGGAACAATGAATGCCACAATGTCATAACATATGGTATTTAGAAACACAAACCCATTTTGGATAAGTTTTTATAAAAAATGACAACATGTAAAATATTGGGAGAAGGTATGTTGGTATTAAGGCATTTGTCTTGCATGTTGTTGATTCTGGTTTCAATTTTTGGCACTGCATGTTATCTCTGAATATCTCTTGGAGTGATTTTCTGAGCAAAGAGTCAGGAATATTCCCTGATTACTACTAGGTATGGTCTCCAAAACAAAACCAAAGCAACAACAACAAAAAAATCCAACCCCAAGCTAAAGTAGAACTAAAGAACCCTTAGATTTACCAATAACTCAGCATCAACAGTGCTTAATATTATAATCATTTTATAAGTCTTAGCATATAACTGGAATTCAATGATTCTTGTATCAGGAGGTCTACTCGTTCCTGAGACTCAGGTACCCTTAGGTGACAGAAAGTTTCAGCTTCAGTGTTGTAAAGTATGTGAAAATTTGACTTCTGTGAGAGCAGCTCCTTATTTGCATAGGATTCATGTATCTGAGATACGAGTGATCCAATCTTGAACCCTACATAACAACAGGTTTCATTTGATGATATGTTATTCAGAATGACTTACCAGTTGCATGACTTGTTCTTCATACAATTATAAATAATAGTTAGGAAACTTTTTATTATATAATGATTGAGAAATGAATCACCAAAAGTTAAAAGTAAGAGAACTTGTAAGTGACCAAGCCTAGATTTAGATGTCTTCAGGATTTCTCTTCCATCCTCTGAAGAAAATACGATATAGACCCAAGGAAAAGACTGGGTGAATTCTTAATGGATATGTGACATTGCCAGAAGCTGAAGCTGGTGCTGACAGAAGAAGCACTAGCCCTATGACTTGAAGGAGAGCATTGATGACTTAACATACTCTTGGCTTATGTTACTAGAACCTGTGTTTAGTGCTGGACTCATGGTAAGTGAGAGCCCTGCTGGTATGAATGTCTTTTCTGGTTCACAAAGCAGGCTATTATTTCTGTGACTTGTCATTCATCTTGGTTCTCTACTGGCCTCTCTGCAGTGGCTCACATCACCACTTTCTTTAGATGAAAAGTCTGAAACTGGACCCAATATTTCAATAAAAACCTCATTTATGCTACACACTGTGGGAGGATTAATACCATGTTTATCGACTGAATTAATTATCAAGTGAGTCTCAGGGTCTGTGCATAATGATTTCAACATTGTCCTTATTAATGGGTTTCTTTCCTAGGAATTGCAACTTCTATTCAAATTAGTTACCCTGTGGCAGCTACTGGTTTTTCAGTGAAGGGCTCATTATTTTTGCATATTTTATGCTTCATTTTCTGCTGAAAATAATCCCCATTAGCTAATTGTGGATGTGTTGTTTAGGTCACGGCTCTATGGTGTGAACTCTGTATATAGAGAGATGAATTTCATGTCCTCTGGACTCAAAGACAGTGTCTCTTGGCAATAAGGTGGAGGTAGTGGGAGGGAGGCAGTATCCACATACCACACAAGTGAGAAATGAAGTCTCTTTTTCCTCTGAGTGATAAGTGAAAAAGAAATCCATATTTGAGAGAATATCCAACTGGAATTTGAAGATGTGATTCAGAAAGATGGAAAACACTGCTCTGTTCTACTTCTAGTCAGGAATACCTTCTCCCTTCCTCATAGAAACAGCCTCTTCACAATCTATTTACATCTTCACAACATTGTCTGTGTCTGGCAGAACTCTGTCCCTCTGTCACATTTGAGAAATTTAAGGCATAATAAAGGAAACATTTTTTGTCTACAGTTATGTATGTGTAAAGGTGACTAGGTCAAGACTTTGTTACTCACTGAGAGCTCTGTAAAAATGGTATCTCCCTCTATAAAACATTTCATGCTCTTCTGGATTAACATCCTGAGCAAGTATTTATTTTTCTGGAAGGTGCCCTTACAAGCGGTGCTCAGGAGGGCCTCACAGTGAGAGTATCAGCCAACTGGGAAGGTGGGCCAATTCAAGAACCTGTGGGAAGGTACCCCAGTGGTGCTGGAGTCTCCAGGACTGTGCTTGCTGATGATCAGGGACCCATCATGTGGTGATATAAATTGAACCCAGGTTAGGTAATAACTATTATATTATCTTCAGACCCACAACTGCAATATTGTTTGAGGTCTCAACTTTGCTGTGGGAACCATACGTTTTGGTGACTCTATCAATTAAGCTGGTGACCTAGGATGGCCAAATAAAGTATTCCAACCCCTGGACCTTGTTAATTAGTTTAGACATGAACATGTAAATGAATTCACCATGCTTACATCTGGCCAGCTCCTTAGATGCAAGCTTTTCTCAAAATAAATATAAACCAAGCAATGAAAAGTTATGGATATACTAGCCATACAGCTAAAAACTGGCAGTTTTGGGAGGAAAGGTTGGGTCAAGTCTGCCTCTGCTGATGCCATGCCAACTCTACCCACCACACACCTTTTTCATTTTACCAATGACCCAGCTTCACCACTTATCTGTGGTTCTCGCAGAGACACCAATCTGACCCAAACCCTAGATATGCTTAGGCATTTGGGCTGAGTTAATGTGTGTAGCCTCTCCCCACCTTCCTGTGAGCACCCTCTCACTTCCTTTCTGTATTTTCGGGAGGCCTGACTGCTGAAAACATACCCACACAGTATCAGCCACAGTGCTTGAGATTTCTGGACTGTGTGTCAGCAAATACAGCTATAGACAATTCCAAATCTTTTAGTACTGCCATTGTAATAGGAACACACAGATTTATATGCCAATGTGTATTAAAGTCATCCTCATCTTCATCTTCCTCCTCCTCTTCTTTCTTTTCCTTTTTAAAACAATTTTACTCCTACTTACCTGGAAGCACATTATGGTCAACTATAAAATACATGGTATTTAACTAAAGTAATTCATATTTTAAAAAAGAGAACCTGAGTATGTGAGAGGCCTAGAGTAACCCTTGAGCACCAGTAGAAAGAGAGAGAGAGAGAGAGAGAGAGAGTGTGTGTGTGTGTGAGAGAGAGAGAGAGAAAGAGAAAAAGAGAGATAGAGTACAAATTTTCTCTGGAACATCTAGCTTAGAAGAAGACATAAGTCTAGACACGACACCAAAAAAATTAGTGGGCACAAAATTAAATAGTATTTCTGATATAGTTGAATCCTTGGATTGTCCATACCTTATAACTCCTGGGGTTTTCAGTTATATAAATACATTCTCCATTTTGACTTTATGGATTATGCTGACTTGATTTGGGTTACTGATGATAAGTATAGGAATAATTCTGAGTTGCAAATGGTATCAACCAATGGGGGTATGGAGAATTCAGGGCTTGTCCTAAGCTTTATGGTCTTTGGGTCACCATATTCTCTTACTCTCTGAGCAGCTTAGATTATCACTCATAGGAAGAGATACTTAAAGTGATTGGGAAATTTTTGTGGTAACTTCAAGTATAGATAAAAAATTTTGTGCAAAATTTTGTGGAATCTTTTCTAGGATTTAGAGTCTGTCTTCTAATGTGATATATCTAGTAGGAGGCAGATATCAGTGGACCAGTGTGTCCACTGTGTGGACCAATGTGTTAGTTAGTATCTTAGGAACCTGGGAAATGTGTCAGAAGATGATTAAAATGTCACTGTCACTCAATTTGGTCATTCATGAGTTTGGACAAGAAGTCATCTCAAAAATGAACCTCTTTGGGAAGGTGACATATGAGAAGTGATAAAGACTAATGAATATTTTTGATTGTACGTGGGAGAAACCAGTGAAAAGAACTAGCATAAAGACATAAGGAAGGTATGAACCCTTTATAGCTGTAAAAAAGCAAGTGGGGTCAGAGGACCTGAGATGAACAGATTTTGGGGAAAAGTAGTAGAAAGGCCAAGATTTTAATGACCTTATTCAAAGAGTGAACATATCCTGGTTAATCTATTATAATTATTAATAGTAACCATGCCATTATTGAGTGTCACTACTTGATATATGATCATTCTACCCTTTGGCCAATGCAGGCTTTTTCTTTTTTTTGTCTTGGAGTGAAGTACACTTCAATTGAAAGTCTAGTATAAAGACAAAAATGTGCAGAAGAATTCAAGGTAGATAAAAGAGCTGCAAAAAGGTCCTGTGGGTGCAAGAGAATAAGATTGTATTTAAATATTAAAGGCTCATTTAGGTTTACCATGAAAGATGGATGGGTAAGATGGGAAAGTATATATAAGGGAGATTAATTAGGAGAGAGTAGCCTGAGTCTCAGGAATGATGCCCTTGTTGTGAGTTTCTGAGCACAAAACAAGTCACTTTTAACTGAGAGTGTCTTGAAAACATTAACTATGTTAATTTATACATCAAATTTAAGGGCTAGTGCAATAGTAACATGAGTAGGTCATCTGCATGTATATGGCTGACCTGGGTTGATCCCCAGAATCCCATACAGTCCTCTGAGTCTGTCAAGAGCAATTTCTGAGTGCAAAGCCAAAGTTACTTCATTGCACCACCAGCTGTGGTCCCAAACCAACCAACCAAACAAACAAAAACAAATACCCCCCACCCCCAAGAATTCAATTTCTCAGGCATCAAAAGTGTGAATTCCAGTATCTGGTTCTAGATGGAATCAATTAGCTTGAGATATTAGTAACTGGATTTTAAGTAGAAGTTAATATATTTGCTTAAAGTTCTCTATAGCAAAATCAGTATCTAGACCACTTTGCTATGGCAGGTCACAAAATTGATGTCTCCAGGAAATTTCAAATAATTAATCTAACAAAATGTTTCTGCCTAGAAAGTGAAACAAATGTTTTCTAATAAGCAGGGGTTAATTTCTCTTCCATTGTGATTATGTTGGATTATGTGACAGCAACAATATAAATTTCCATAATGTTATATTCTCAGCAGGACATTATGAGGGGGAAAGTAAAGTGGTCTTGACAAATAATTATGAATGAACTGGTTGGGATACAGAAGAGTTGCTAATGTATGTCAAGTAGCATGTGAATGGGGAACAGTGGATTCTGGATACCTGAATGTTTTCCTTTGTGGAGTTAACTGAGGACCAGTGACTGCTAACTGCTTTCTTTTCTTTTCTTTCTTTTTTTTCTGGACCACACCAGCGGAGCTCAGGAGTCCTCCTGGCTCCTGGACTCAGAAATCGCCCCTGGCAAGCTGGAAAACCATATGGGATGCCAGGAATTGAACTGGGTCCTTCCCACGGCAGCCGCATGCAAGGCAAAACCCTACCACTGTGTTATCTCTCTGGCCCCCTGCTAACCTCTTTCTCATTAGTTAAGTCAGTTTTGAAGTTTCTTGAAGTCCTGGAGAGAGGCTTCTGATCCCTGCGATGGACTGACAGGGATGTGAGGTGTGCCACACCAATCAAGCATGTTCTCTCCTGGGTTAAGTCTTGGATTTAGTCTTACCCGAGGTAAAATTGTTTAGCAAATCAGGCAGTAGAACAGACAAAATACATGTGATTAGAGGAAATAGTCCTTAGCCCAGGTATAAGTTAACATACGTTGGTGGAGATCAAGGAAAGGAAGGCTGCCCTATTTGTGGAAAAACAAAATAGTTTTTACAGCTTGATGGAATAGAAACTAAGCATGCATCATGTTCTATGTGAATTCTGTCATCAATCCATGACCCTCATAATTTCAGTATGTTCACTCTTCTCCATCTCTGTAAGCCTCATATTATCCTTACCACGACTATCCTCCAGGTATCATAGTAAGGCCATATTGATGTTGAATCTGCTTTCCTCAATTTAACTTGATTGTTCTTTCATACATGATACTGCCATCATGTCTCTCTTGGATCAGTATATACCTTACAAGCCATTTAGGATGTATGCTTGATTTTATCTTTTGTTTTGCTGTCAGTCTCTGTTTCAGAGAGATGCATATCCATAGGCATATAGGAAACAAGGGGCATGAGTGAAATTTGACTGTGTTTCTTTGTGGCTTGTTGTTTGCTTTCCCTGAGGTCTTGTGGACCCTTCATACCTTACATATCTCTAGGGATCATAGTCTAATGATAAGAGTCCCATACTACTCATTTTCTCCTTATATTTCCCATACTACTCATTTTCTCCTTACATTTCCTAGCCTTTCTCAGGACCAGAAAAGTCAGGTGACCCATGCAACAAAATCTGGGGCAATGAGAGGTGAGTGGAATTTCTGTGTGTGGTTTCTGAGTCATCTTTTTAAAGACAGCCATTTGACCTGGATTTCCTTTCGCTAACTTCTTGCTTGTGGAGAAATGGCCATAGAGGAAGCAAATACCTAGGATGCATAGAAAAACTCTGGTACAGCAACTGGCCAGTCACTAACCTTCAATGACCTTGGAAGGAAATTTCTTTTCTTTCAAGATTGCTATTTGCCTTTGTGAAAGAATAAATTATCTTATTTAAACAACCCTGAGTCTCCTTATTGCTGTAGTAAGTTTATCACCGCTACCTAATTCTCTTCCTGTCTATATAGTTACTTGACAGCTGCCTACCTAGAACCATTGAAGCTGTCTTCTCTCCTGATCTTAACAGTGGCTCCAATGAGTCCATGAAGAATTGTGCCAGTCACATGGAGGTTGAGAGAGATTCAGTTTTTATACAAGGTCACAGATGCAGGGCAGGAACAAAAACCCAGGCCCCTTGCCTCCCAGCCAGCACATGTTCAGTATTCCAGGTTACTGCTTGTAATGCTCTGAATCAAGACTGTAATGTTGTTATTAAAATATTTACTTGCATGAAAAATTTCTATTACCTGAAACTCATGTATTATAGATGGAATCAGTAGCTTAGGAGGAAATAAACAAGAAGAATTACTTTAATAACAAAAGCTATGCAGATAAATTCCTCATTTCAGCAAGCTCTTGGCGGTCCCAAATAAATATATCATTTTTATCAGGCAAGTGCTCTAGAAACAGTGTCTTTAGGAAATATGTCAAAATAATCTCTCTGACTGTGCTCCTTTCCGGAGGAAAGAAATATGATGGCAGTAGCATAAAAGAACAATTAATGGAAATTTCCTTACAATAATGCAAACAGTCATAAAAGGAAATGAAGTAGCTGGACAAAATTATCTCCAGGTTTCTTCTGAGTCTTACCGGGGATACAGCACAAGGATCACATAGCTGTGGGGTCAGAGATGAGGATTGCACACACTCTGTTTTTGACTGTGACATTAAGCAAGGTACTCTGAGCCTCTATTGGCTTGTATTATAGACCTGCTTCAATGTGGAAATTTATTTTGAGAAGGTAAAGTGTTGTTTCTAAGTGATGTGTGACTCCATTTATTAATAATTTTATGTCATTTATTAAGTAGTAAGAGGATGTATAAAAAGGGAGAACTCCAGAGAGTGGCACATGTGTTCAGTGGCAAATGCTAAACATACCCCTCTCCTATCAATAGACCTCTGTTCACCTAGACTTTAAGGGATGAAGTCTACAGTCATCCACATGCCTTCCTCGTTCTAGTTCCCTCCTTCCATGAAAAGTAAGTCCATGATCCTTAGAAGTTCTATGTCCCTATTTCCTTATCCTTGCACTATCTCTTCTGTACTTCACATTACTGTTTATATCAGGATCCCATTACTTCCAAATGTTTCAGTTTTCACAGAGAACTCGGGAGTTATGCATACTTGCTACCAATTTGTGCTTTTCAAAGGATAAAGTATGTCAGCCCACTGCTCTAAAATTTCCCAATGGGTAAAATAAAATGCACATTTCTCACCTTAAGACTTAGGATTCTTCATCCTTTTCAAGCTCCAATGCTAATGTTCAAATGAACAATTATTTATACAAATAAAACATACCCGCGGCTTCCATGTCTGTTCATATATGACCTATCTGCAATGACCTTTTCCTTCTGTGCAGTTTCTCTTCCTGGAGGATCCAGGTTTATTTATTTATTTTTGCTTATCTTTTTTTGGGGGGGCACACATGGTGACACTCAGGGGTTACTCCTGTCTATGCTCTCAGAAATCGCGCCTGGCTTGGGAGACCATATGGGATACCAGGGGATCGAATCACAGTCTGTCCTAGGCTAGTACCAGAAAGGCAGATGCCTTACTGCTCTGCACCACCGCTCTGGTCCTGGATCCATTTAATGTCTTCTCATTATGAGTTCTCTAGATCATCCTTGCCAAATGTACAGGCTATTCCCTTCAGCAGACTTCTAGTATTTATTTTTTGTTATTGTTGATTTTGAGTGACACCTAGCAATGCTCAGTGGTTCCTCTTGGCTCTGTACTTAGAACCCAGGGGACCATACGGAATGCCAGGGAATTAAATCTGGTTTGGCCACATGCAAGGCAAGTACTCTACCCACTGTACTATTTTTTCTGGCTCATGCATCCAAATCCAGGCCAAGAAACAACTTTCTAATCCTTTCTTCACATGTTGCAATATGTTCATCTTTAGTAATCTTGTTTAATTACAACTAATCCTCATATTAACCCCTAACTCCACTGAGAATCTATAAGAAAGAAAGGAAAATTTTTCTTTTGGGGATACCAAACTCTTTAACTATGCTGACCCCTGCCCAACCTTCTTGGCCAGAAAGTCTCCAGTTAAGATTTTTATTTAAGTTCTAAACCCATGCTCCAGGTCATGCTCTGGGTGCTGTATACTCCAACCAGCTAGTTTGGGACCCAAACTCTTTTAAACTGTTCTGAATCCTGGCCCAAGTCCCTTAGACAATAAGTTTCCAAACCCCTGACATCTACCTACTTCTGAATTCAGAACCATAGAGATGTATAAATACATTCCAAAACATATCACCAATTTGGAGCAGGTGGGATATAGCATTCCTATACCTTAGACAGTTATACACCCTCTGTTAAACTAGAGAATCTAAAAGATTTATAGAAACATATAATTTCCCAAAACTGAAAGAGTACGAGGTAGATAGCCTGAATAGGCCAATCACAAGCAAGGAAATTGAAACAATAATCAAGAATTTACCCAAGAACAAAAGTCCAAGCCCAAATAGTTTACAGGTGAGTTTTATCAAACATTCAAAGAACATTTACTGTCATTGCTCATTAATCTGTTCCAAAATGAAGAACTGGGACCCTCCCTAATATTTTATATGATGCTAATATTTTGCTAATACCCAAAGCTGGCAGAGATATTACCAAAAGGGAAAATTACAGACAAATTTTTCTGATGAACATTAATTCAAAAATCCTCAAAAAATCTTAGCAGATGGAATAAAACAGAACTTCAAAATATGCCATTATTAATAAAAGGAAAGATAAACATCACATAATTATATTAATAAATGTAGAGAAAGCTTCTGATATGATCCATATCCATTCATGATACAAAACTTCAGCAAAATAGAGGTGGTGGAAGGAATGGTCTTCAAGATAACAACTATTTTTTGTAGCTAATATTACTCTTTTGGGGGGACAAACACAAAAGTGTCAGGGGTTACTCTTGGTTCTGTGCTCAGAGGTCATTCCCAACCATATGTGGTATTTGGGGGATCATATAGGATGCTTAGGATAGCATTCAAGTCAACAGCATGCAAGGCAAATGCCTTACCCACTTTGCTATGACTCTGGCCATAATGGGGAAAAACTGAAACATTACTGCTGAAGTAAAACACAAGGCAAATATATCTGTTTCGATTGTCTCTACTCATATTCAATATAGTATTACAAGTCTGAGCATTGGTAATAAGGCACAAAAAGGAAATTAAAGGGATCCACATTGGAAAAGAGGAAGTCAAATACTTTGTAGATGACATTATGATATACATTGAAGACTCTAAAGAGTCTTCAAAAAATGTCCTAGAAACAATAAACTAATACAGCAGAGTAATCAACTACAAAGCAATACACAAAAATCAGTTGTTTATCAAACAATGAGTCAGAGGAGAAAGAGATCAAATAATATATCCCATTTAAAACAGTGTCAAAAACTATCAAGATCCTAGGAATCAACTTAACAAAGAGGGTGAAAAAACATTCCAGGCTCAGGGATTAGAAGAAACAATATTATCAAAATGACTATCTTGCCTAAACTATCATATAGATTAAAATGCAATCCATATCCAAATTCAGACTACATTCTTCAAGAAGTCAATGATAAAGTTTGCTTGGCAACAGAAAAGACTCTAACTAGCCAAAATTGTGCTGAAAAACAAGAAATTGGGAGACATCTCGTTATTTAACTTGAATCTGTACTACAAAGCCATAATGATAAAAACATCAAGGTATTGAAACAAATACAGATTCTCTGACCAATGGCTCAGAATATAATATCAATAACAAATCCCCAAGTATATGTACAACTCATTTTTGACAAAGAAACTGAAAATGTGAAGTGAAATAAAGGCAGCCTTTTCAAAAAATAGTTCCCATGAATAAGAAATTAAAGCTGAATCCATGCCTCACACCTTACACAAAAGTCAACTCCAAGTGGATCAAAGACCTTGAGATCAGACCTGAATCTATAAATCTATAAAGTACCTTGAGAAAAATATAGGCAGAAGGCTCTAAGATCTAGACCTCAAAGGAGACTTCAACAATATGATGCTGATGGCAAAGGCTACAGAATCAAAACTGACCAAATAGGACTATATCAATCCAACTTTCTGTATGAAAAAAAAAAGCTAAAACTAAAAAAAAGCCAAGTAGAAGAAAATATTTGCACTTAACATACCAGTTTAAGGGCTAATATCTAGGATATACATAAAGGTTAACTCCTCCATATCTAAAAACCCCATCAAAAAATGGTAAGAGGAAATGAATAAACAATTCTCCAAGGAAGACCAACTGAAGTTGAACAGGTACATAAAAATGCTTATCACCACTTATCATTAGGAAATTCATATCAAGAAGATAATGAAATATAATTTTACACTTTGTCAAAAAAGAAATACAAATGGCCAAAAAGCACATAAAAATGCTCCACATCACTAATCATCAGGAAGATGCAAATCAAAACAACTATTAGGTACCACCTCACGCCACAGAGACTAGCACACATCACAAAGAACAAGAACAATCAGTGTTGGTGGGGATGTGGAGAAAAAGGAAGTCTTATTTATTGCTGGTGGGAATGCCAGCTAGTCCAGTCTTTATGGAAAACAATATGGAGATTCCTCAAAAAAACTGGAAATTTACCTCCCATATTATTTAGTTATACCACTCCTAGGAATATACCCTAGTGTGACTCTACCCTGGATGTAGGTGTAACTACCTGCAAGATCCCGTCCATTCCTGGGAGGGGTCTTGGCCTATTTTACGTGTATCTTTACCTGCAAGACCTGGCCTATTAAGGCAGCTGGGCGGGGCACAGAAGCAGTTGAGCACCCTAGCTGCGGAGAACAAGCTTCTGCTCACACCAGAGGCAGCAGCGTGTGAAATGGTGACAGCTAACCCAGTTCTGGAGCAGCTGCAGCCTGGAATTCCATAAAGGTGAAGCCACGAGGAAGCGGAAAAAGCGGAAACCTGGGACCTACTCTTCAGATCAGGAGAATGAAATGGCTCAAGTTAACCGAGCTGAAACCCCACGCGGATAGAGCAGCGTGGGACAAACCAGCATCTGGACTTATGGTTTTAGGTGAAGGATTAAGTGGGCAGCCACATATTTTACACATAGTTGGTGATGGGATAAGTTTTAGTTTGTGGTGTAAAATTTTTTTAAGAAAAGGGGAGTAATACAGCTTAGCCCAACTAAAAGATCTGATTTCTAACCGCCTGCATCTAACTGTCTTAATAAAGTCATTTTCTTTATTAATCAAATGTGCTTTATTGTTTTCCATAGTTAATGTTTCCATTGGTATAATGTTTTACTGTGTATTTTAATGTATTAAGCCTGTTTTTTAAAATGTATGTTATGCATGTATCCTGTAGTACTTGT
>PVKC010023642.1:0-17141 GCA_004027635.1 Crocidura indochinensis
TGGGATGTGGGCAGTGCGAATGTTTGGGGAAAGTCAGGGTTGAAGCATGGGGATATCTGGAAGTTGTGGGGTTTGGGGAATGTACAGGATATGGAAGTATGGGGTGATGTGGGTATGAATGATATTGGGATATGAGGGTATGAGGAAATGGGGCTTGGGGATATGGGGTACAGGTGACATGGGGACATAGGGTGTGTGGGTATATTGGTGCAGTGACATGGGTGCTCACCAATGATGGAGGCAAACAGCTCGGGGGTGGAGCTGCCAGCGGCCATGAAGGTGGCTCCAGCCACATCTTCGCTCAGGTGGAGTCTCTGGAAGAGAAGTGCCCACAGTACCCCCTTACTGACCCTTTTCAGCTGGGCCTGCTGGTTCTGAGCCCCTAAATGTGCTGTGGGGCTGTCACATGACTGGGGCAGGAGGGGCCTTTGATCCTGAGAAATGAAAATGGACAAAGCAGGGTGGGGGGGTCCAAACACTTACCGCCCCAACACCTATAGTTGTGGACTTGTTTGAGTCCCTAGTGCTAGAACGCCACAGGACAGAGGAACTCTTAGGGAACCCTTGTAACAGGGTGAGGGTGCTCAGCTCTTTCCCCAGAGCCTTCTTTGGAAGACTCCAGAGGTGCTTGCCTGGGGCAATGGCACTGGACTCAGGGCTGGCACCAGCTGGCCTAGAGGCCACCCCCTAATTGGGAAGAGAGTTCCAGGGGCTCAGATGCTTGGAGAACCACTGGTGATGGGGGTTCCCAGGATCCCACTTGAAGGCACCTACACTCTGGTCCTCAGAAGTATGGGGAGACAGCATGAAGGAATGGGGTGCAAACTTCTCCCCAAGTCTGATCCTTGTCACCCCTGACCACACCAGATGTGGCCCCTGAATACTGCCAGTGTAGCTCCAGTAGTCTCCAGTCCCACTGGGCTAGGGCTGCTCCACATGGCCAGGGCACACAGATGGAAGGTGCCTTTGGGATACCCCAGATCCTCTGAGCCCCCCAAACAGAGCCAGGACCTTGGGTCACTGAAGAAGGTACCCCTAAACACATACTATTATCACTGAGTAACCTGAAGGGTGGGGTCTGGACCCGGTTTACAGGTGGAGGACTGGGAGGAGCAAATTCCTTCTGCTGAATTCTGGGACACACCCCAGCTCCTATTGAGGCTCAGAGGTGCCACCTTGGTGTCACCCTAGTATCCCTCCATGTGCCTCTTTGTGGGAGTCCTTGCACTCCTGCATACCTCACAGATCTTCTCAAGAGATGGAACGAAGAAGTCATCGCACACGATAGCCAAGGCGTAGAACATATACAGGGCCTGCCAGGAAGGGGTGAGGGGATTAGGGACTGGTCAGCTGAGGGTGAAATATTTGTGCCCTCAAGACCCTCAGAAATTGAGGCCTGGGGGTCTGGTGCCCCCTTCCTGTGTTCATGCAACCAGCTGCCCATCCACCCCACCAATGCCATCACAGTCCCCCCGATGCTTATGCACCAGGGAGGACCCCAGAGCTGATGTCAAGGCTCAGGTGCAGGTGACCATGGTAAAATCACATCTGTGCATTGCTTCAGTGACAGAGGAACAGGAGACCAGATGATTAAAAGGGTTTATAGAAGCTGAAGCAATAGTTCAGTGGGAGAGGTATTTGTCCTAAATGCAGCTGACCTGAATTCGATCTCTAGCATCCCATATGATCCCCTGAGCACCCCCCCAGGAGAGATGCCTGAGTACAGAGCCAGTAGTAATATCTACCTGAGTGTTTCTTTTCTTTTCTCTTTTTTTTTTTTTTTGGTTTTTGGGCCACACCCAGTGGCACTCAGACTATGTGCTCAGAAGTTGCCCCTAGCAGGTATGGGGGACCATATGGGATGCTGGGATTCGAACCACCGTTGGTCCTAGGTTGTCTGCTTGCAAAGCAAATGCCCTATTGCTGTGCTATCTCTCTGGTCCCTACCTGAGTGTTTCTGGGCATGTCCCCCATCAAAAAAGTTTGTCCTGCTGCTGTGTTATCTCTCTGGTCCCTACCCAAGTGTTTCTGGGCAATTCCCCCACCAAAAAAGTTCATAGACTACCTTCACCTTGTTCTATCCATCTACCATGGCCCTACAGTGCTCACCTTGCAAGCCAAATGTTCTAATGATTGTTTGGTCTCTTTGATTTTGGGACTTGGAATGGAAATCAGGACCTCACAGCACATGCAAAGGTTCTGGTGGTGTCTGTGATGTGTAAGGGACAACCAGGCCTTAGGACTAGGAGAATAGAGCAAGGGGAAGTTGGAGGAGAAAAAAAAATGATGTGTTAAAGGAGAGCTGAGGATAAGAACCCTAGAATTTCACATTTAAAAGCCACCTATGTCACAAATATGGGCACTCTATTGAGAGAAAAGCCAGATGGCAGGTATGGCTTCAGCCAAGACACCTTACAACTAACTAATAGTGACTGAACGTGAAGACAAACAAGGTAGCTGTGGCATCTGGGGTGGTGGCTGCAGGATCCTGGTTTGGGCTCCTGTGTAGCTTCAAAAACAAACATGGTACCTCAGTTTCCAGCCCCTGAGATTGCCTTCAAAAGCGGGCTTCAAAACTCATTTGTTCTTGAACTATAAAAGGTACCAGGGAACTTTCTCAAAAAGCAGATACTAAGTGTTTTAGTCTCCAGAGGGCACACGGCCTGTTTCAGACACTCTGCTATTGTTGAACAGGGGTTGTCAAGGACTGGACCTGGTTTTGTCCCAATAAAACTTTATTAGTACACATGAGGTGGGCAGGATTGTGTCCCCTCACCACCATTTATTTGGTCACCTACTCTGATGGATTCCTGTAAAATTCCAGGGATGCTTGCTTGGAAGCTCAGGAAAGAGAGATTTGTCTCTGAGATGCCAAGACTTTCATGCAACAAGGAAGAATGAGGGGGTTAGTTAGCAGAATGGGGCGATAGTTAGTGGACTGAGGGGGCTTATTGGAGGAATAAGAGGACTAGTTAGCCGAATGGGAGTTAGTTAGAAGAATGGGGGACTTGTTAGCAGAATGCGGAACTATTTGTCAATCTAAAAGTCTAAAAGGACTAGTTAACAGGATAGAATGACTGATTAGCCAAGGGGACTAGTTAGTAGAATAGAAACTAGTTAACAGATAAAGAATAGTTAAAGGAATGTGGTACTAGCTAGCAGACTGAGAGGACTAGTTATCAGAATAGGGATTAGATGGCAGAGTAGTTAACTAGTTACAGAATGAGAGGACTAGTTAGATGAATGAGGGATTATTGAACTGAATGAGAAACTACTCAACAGAGAAGAGGACTAGGTAGAAGAATGGGGAAACTAGCCTGCAGGTTAAGATAACTAGTTACCTAAAGGGAGATACTTAATAGGTTAAGATAACTAGTTAGCAGAATGATACTAGTTAGCAGAATAAGGAGTCTAGTTAGTACTCATCCTCAAGGGAGAGAAGAGGGTGCAGGACAGCCCGAGTTGGGAGATGGTGACCCATCAGGCACTAACACATTTGCCAGATTCACTCTGGTTTCCATTAGCAGATGATCATTCTAGTGAAATCTTTTCTGATTCCAGACCCTGGGCTGGCCTTCTTGGGGAGACCTCCACTTTTATGGTCTTCATTCTCTCCAGCAAAACCTATGCCTGTCTGGGCCCCTTAACCTCAGCATGCAGAGGGTGTGAGAGGGCAACACACATGGAAGCACATTCCTGAGTTAGGTCCTGGTGGAAGGATGCCAGGCCCTGCTCCAACCCCACATATGGTGGGCCTGTTGGCGTCTCTCAGCATAGACTGAGAGGGACTTGTCTGTCACTCTGGGCCACATCATCTCTGTCACCACTCCTCAGGTTGCAGAAGCAGCGTGGACCCCAAAGAAGTGATGGGAAGGTCCAATTCCCAGCAATGTCATTCATAGATGGGCTAAAGCTGTGCTCAGGGCCTGCAGTCATGCCTAGGAGGAGCACCCATCTGTAACAGGATCAGCTGGAGCCCACCACATCTCTTGACTCCCTACCAGCAAGACACCCTGGTCGTCCAGATCCCGAGCACAGTTTCAGCCTACCTATGAGTGACATCACAAGTCACTCACTTGTACTTCTGCATCTGGGATAGGGATGTCATTCTCATGTTACAAACACAGGAAAGTCTTGCTGGAGCCATAGCTGTTTGTCCAGGCTCTTGTCAGGGAACTCTAGGACACACATCACCTGGCAGCTTCAAGGCACATGACTTGGTGGCTGAGAGAGGACCCAGGTCTAACTCTCAATTTTTGGGCCACATTCAGCTGTGCTCAGGGGTTACTCCTGGCTCTGCACTTAGAAATCATGCCTTGCAGGCTTAGGGGACCATATAGGATGCCAGGGATCGAATGTGGCTCAGCTGCATGAAGGCAAATGCCATACCCACTGTGCTCTGGCCCCTAAGTCTCTTTTGTTTCTGACATGCTGCTGAAGGGGAACCCCACGGCCACTCACCCCAAGGATGTGCAGGAGGACAGCTCCATGCTGGCGCTCCCTGTTGGAAAACAGGTCCGTGGGGAATTCGTGAATGGCTGCAAGATAAGAGAAAGGCAGAACTGAGTCTGGGGTTCATACTGGCCTCACAGATGCCACCACCGAAGGAGGCAGATGGACCAGCCCTTAGCACCTCAGCACCTTAGACACCATCACGTTTTAGTCATGTGGCTTTTGGACAGGGGAGATAGTGGAAAGTCTAGAACATAGGATGGGAGCTTTGTTTTATATTTTTTTAATTTTTGTTTTTGTTTTTTGTTTGGTTTTGGGCCACACCCATTGACACTCAGGAGTTACTCCTGGCTTTGTGCTCAGAAATTGCTCCTGACTTGGGGGGACCATATAGGATGCCGGATGATTGAATGACGGTTCGTCCTAAGCTAGCACTTGCAAGGCAGATGCCTTACCGCTAGCGCCATCACTCCAACCCAGGCTGGAAGCTTTGAGTTCAATTCCCTGCATGGCATTGGGCTATGGGGTCCCCTCATGAGTAACTCATTAAACACCAGGCCAGAATATCCCCCAAACTAGTATTAAAGTTAGGGGTAAAACTCAATTGAACATACCTAGAATAGGAATTCCACCCCCTGGCCAATATGTATATATATTTTTAATTTATATAAATAAATATAAAACTTTATATATATGTATATATATACATATATATACATATATATATATATATATATATATATATATATATATATATAAAGTATGGAACACTTCACACTTTGTCGACAGACATCTCTGAAACACACCCACTTCAGGCATCAGACCTGGTGACAGCAGAGCCTGGGACACTGAAGCAGGAATTCGAGAGACTAGTCCTTGAAACTAGTCAGGAAGTTGAACCCAGAGCTGTCACTTGACTCAGCAACTGTTCCCACCCCCGCCTAGCATCCCTGAGAGCCACTCTAGAGACACAAATGAGTTACTTCCATGTGACCTTCACACACACACAGAGATTCTGGAGCCATTTGCATTGTCATCAACACAAAAGCAACAGCCCAAGGTCTCTATGGCTGATGACTGTAAAAAATCATGGTCTTGAACCACAAAAACACACAATGGAATATGCCTGGGCCATAGAAGAAAAACGATGCATCATTTTCTGCTTCAGAGGAAAGAACCCTAAAAACATGCAGGTGAAAGAGGCCAGACACGCAAGACCCCGCTCCTTTCCCACAGTTCTGTGGAAATAAATATCCGGAAGAGAGAAATCTGTAAAGACATGTGGAATCGTGATTTTTAGGCTCATGGGCTCAGCTCAACCAACCCTATAAGTCCTAGGCTATGTGGCTGCATAGGTAGGTAACCTTCATGTTTTTCTTTTCTTTTCTTTTTTTTTTTTTGGTTTTTGGGTCACACCCGGCAGTGCTCAGGGGTTACTCCTGGCTTCATGCTCAGAAATTGCTCCTGGCAGGCACGGGGGACCATATGGGGCACCGGGATTCGAACCGATGACCTTTTGCATGAAAGGCAAACGCCTTGCCTCCATACTATCTCCCGGGCCCCAGCCTTCATGTTTTTCAATACTGACATACGAGGAGTAAGGCAGCAAATTAGATGCAAAATTATCATAGAAGACAGCTAATTTCAAAGACAAAACCAGTAACAAAATGCTCACCGAGCAACAAATAGCTCTGTAACCCTTCAATGACATGACCTCTTACAATACACCCCCTCACCAATATATATTGATAAAGGATATATAAAAATATATTTATAAATTTATAATATATTTTATATAATAGATATTTTGACATTTTCAAAAATTTATATAATAGATACTTTGACATTTTCAAAAATTCTCTTTTTTTTACTATTTTAGATAATCCCATTATCAATATTGCATACCAAGCAATATTAAGTAAATTGCTCATATCTATCAAAGGGACAGACTTGGGGGAGGGTGGGAAACTGGGGACAATGTTAGAGAAGTTACACTGGTGGTGGAATTGGTGCTGGAACATTCAATGCTAGAAATAACCATAATATGAGCAACTCTGTATACCACAATGTTTAAATAAAGAAATTATTTTTTATGAAGAAAAGTTTCCAGAAGACAGGGCCCCAGGCTCTGCTATAAGATATTTTCAGTACCGTATTCAGAACCTCATGTTCTATTTTCATTGGACTTTTGAAGCCAATTGAATACTAGTGATGTAATTCATTGGAGAATCTCTGGGTTCTATCTTGATCTCCCCACTTAATTAGTCAACTGAATAAACCACTCTATAATACAAACAAAAATCATCTCCCACATTGTCTCCACCTACAAGAACATTTTCATGACTCTACACCCTCCTTAAGAACCTCAAAAGCAGCTGTTTCTAGGAGAGCTCGACATTTACTTGTAGGTAGGCTTCCAGCAAAAACAAAAAACAAACAATTGAATAACTCTCTTCTCTGTTAAATACAAACTGACCCAAAGTTTTGAAAGATGTTTCTATTTTACATGGAGACTTATGGCTTTTCATTAAAAAGAAGACAAGAAGAACAAGGACACAGAAAACATCAGTTTCCCAGAGACCCTGACCCCACCCCCCAAAAAACTGCTCCCACTTTGAAACCAGTAGTAGCCAATTAAAGTATAGAACCTGCCTCTTCTCTGTCCCCCCCCCCCTGTCATCAAATGTCTTCCACAGAATTGCTATTGTCAGTTCAAGGGCAGCTTCAAGGCTTTTGGGTTCCCAAGAGGAGAATTCGAAAAGGAGGAGCAGATTGGCCCGGATCTCATTTCCAAGAGGAATGTTTGCATCTAGGACATTTTGGTAAAGATCAAGAGGCATGAGGCCATGAAAATTCAAGACCATTGCGAGTACCCCCCAGTGTTTTGCGAGCTGGTGATTTATCCCATCCTGGGAATGCTTTGAAAGTTAGAATAAAGTCATGCTTGCGGAGGACACATATTCTGGGGCTACGGGGACTTGGTCTATGAGGATTGGCTTTGACCTTGTTAGAGACAGCAGGGTTCAGTGCAATTTTAGTGCCTCCTGTGCAATCCACTCTTGCCTACAAAGCTTGCCAGCCAGGGCTGCCCTCTGTTGCTCACCCTTGCCCTCTGTTGCTCACCCTTGGCACATCCAAGCCAACACCTCCCCAAGTCCAGGGCATTTGCTGCAGCTATAAATGACCCAGATGAGGCTCAGAGAGGAAGTAATTCATACAAGTAAACTCTCCTACACACTAAGACTCACAGGGGGCTACCCTGGGAACTGCTTTTAACTGCTTCTAAGATCAGATTGCACAAGGGGGGTGAGGAGGGGAATGGAGACTTAGCCCCTTTGCTCCCCAGCGCCACATGGTGGTGGGTCTCCATCCCTGCTGCATGAGCCAAGCGATGGGTTGCAAATGGGCAAAGGTCACCTGGGCCACCTGTGCTATGTGCTATGTGGCTAGAAACTGGCGCTGGAGACCAGAGCACAGGGTGGCAGCAACTGTCCCTCCCATTGCTGTGGCTGCTTGTGGTAGGGTGGACCGAAACAGATGGCAGATTTCAAGGAAGGTTTCTGCTTCTTGAGATCACCCTGTGACCTAGGCTTACAACCCCCCACCTTAGGAAAGGGGGCACTTGGCTGGATTTGAGGCCAGTGTGCTGCAAAATGAAGATGTGAAGCGGAACATAAGAAACTTGGCATAAGACGTAAGACAGAGCAGACATAAGACACAGTACTGGGGATCATGTGAGGGTACTCAGCCCTGAACCCACTGCTGTACAAGATGAGCCTCGATCTGCAACCCAGTTGGCTTAGCTAGGCAGGAGAGCTCAGGCAGATACATCCACAGCCAGCTGCTGGCACAGCTGAATCCCTTTCCCAAGACCTTCTCCAGGGAGCTCCAGGGTCATGTTTAAGGGTGCAAGGCTGGCATGTCAGAAAGGATCCAATCAGCCCTGTCTGCCAAATCCCCTGCTAGGTGGAGGGAGGACCCCCATGGGTAGGATTCCCAGGCCACACCTAAGCCTTTAAGCTGCAGAAATCCGAGGCTATGGAGGGCCAGGGCGGGGTGGGGCTGGGGGAGCAGACAGCAGTACTGAGTGATGGTTCCAGCATCCTGCACGGATGAGGGGGTTCTGGGAAAATAGAGAGGAAGAAAATCACCTGTGAACCTATGACCTCACCACAGCCTTTTCCTGTAGTCTTGCTGGGATGTCAGTGCCTGGAATAACCTCACCTTGCTGGCACACCCTAACTCCCACCAATGTGGAAAAAAGATGGGGGTCACAGGTTCCCTTTGTGCCAGCTTCTCTCCTTGGGGACAAGATCCCCTTCATGGCTCCCGAACTTCCCTAGACAGAGATCACCTTTGTGGCAGATACATATCGAGTGGTACTCAGAAACTGGGCCCCGAGTGCAGTGGCATTTCTCTAGCACTGTCAGTTTACCAGCTGCCTCTTCTCCACCCAGAAGCACCAGTCCTGCAAGGACTAACACAACCCAGCCAGGCAAGAAAGGGTCCCTCCGAGCACTTCTAGGCAAGCTCCAGGGACATATATAGCTCTTGTAGGTGAGTGGCTCATTAGGATGGATGGTTGAGATTTGGAAAGCAGTTGGTCCTTGAGAAATGATTTGTGGGTTTCACCAGGGGCATGCACTGGGGAGTCTCAGGCTTTATAAAAAAAAAAACAACAGGCGAGCTGTGGGCTGTTACTCGCAGGCCAGTTTGCAGGCTGCAGTGATCTCAAAGCCCCCATCTGCCAGGTCAATCTCGAGAAGACTACATTCCCATTTTATTGAGGAACAGAGGATCGCACTTTTGCCTCAATTCTAAGCACCCCACTTGGCACAGGTAAGAACAGAATTCCTTCTGAGGTCTGTGTGGTCAGGGTCACCTGCCCAGCGTGTGCAGGGGCCTGACCTTGAACCTTGGCACCTTGAGCCACACCACCACTACCACTGCTAGGTATGGCCATAGTGGTTCTATATCTCTGGGCCTGAGTATTTAATCATCCAGCCTGGGTCAGCCAAGCATCTCTAGTAGTACCTGCCTAGACCATTTGAACACTACTGGGAGGCTCTCCCCAAAACAAACAAAACAAAACAAAACAAAAAAAAACGTTCTACTGGGGGTCCAGCCAAGATCAATGTCTTCTCATGTGAGCATTTTTCCCACCGCATGAGGCATGTGTGTGCTAAGAAGGACTTCTCCCAGGAGAGGGGCCAGAGTGATTAGGATATTTAGAATGTTAGTGGTTAGAATGTTTGTCTTGCATGCAGTTGACCCAGGTTCGATTCCCCGGCATCCTTATAGTTCCCATGCAGTGCCAGGTATAATTTCTAAGCACAGAGCCAAGAGTGACTGCTGAGTTCTGGGGGTATGACCCAAAACTATCCCCTCAAAGGACCCCAGGACCCCAAGGAAGCACAGCACAGGAAATTATGGGATCTCTGGGTGGTTGAGTCAGAAGCCACGAACCTGGCCTGGCCAGACCTGGAGGACCTGATACAAATCTCCCCACCTCCCTAAACCCTCAAACTTCTGCGTATGTGCCCCCAATGACTACCCCTCCACCCTCATTCTCTCTCCACTCTTCCACAGCACAGTCACGGGCCCATCATCCACCAAATGCCCTTCGTGGAACTTCCGTGTGTAAGCCCCACTGGATACCGACTCTGTTTTCTTCAAGAATGTTGCAGTAACAAACCAGAACGGGCTACCGGGAAGTGGGGCTGCTACTCATCATAAAGTGAAAAGTTCCGGGTTCCCCATGCACTGTGTGGAATAACTTATTTGCATTCTTCTTCCACTTCTCTGACCCTAGCCCCTGCCTCCAATTGAGACTTCAACACTATCAACTTTCAGCTTCTCATTCTCAGGCACAAACTGCCTTTATTTTGCTTAGGGTTTACTCCTGGCTCTGTGCTCAGGGATTACTCTTGGTGAGGATTAGGGGATTATCTATGGTTCCAATATCAAAGCCAAGTCAGCTGCACATAAGACAAGTGTCCTTCCCACTGTTCCATCTCTCTGGTCCCAGACCTTAGGCCTTTCTTTTTCTTTTGGTTTTGATTTTGTTTGGGGCCATACCCAATAGTGCTCAGGCTTTACTCCTGGCTCTGTTTCAGAAATCACTGGCAGGTGCGGAGGACCATATGGGATGCTGGGGATTGAACCTGGGTCAGCCTCATGCAAGGCAAATGTCCTACCTGCCGTACTATTGCTCTGGCCTCACCAGACCTTTATTTTCCAGCTTCTACATATACTGTAAACCTCAGGCTTCCCTGAGATCACTCAGTGAAGAAGATTCCAGGCTTCCTGCAAGTTCCTTCCCTGCCCACCCGCCCCCCATGAACCTGGAAAATGACCAGCAGGAAAGGGACCTTGGTGAACCCTATCTTCCCCAGCAGATCCCTATATCTCAGTATTCATTCCACCTCCTTCCAGAACTTTCTTCAGATTAGGGACCCTGGTAGAGAAAGTGCAGACTGCTTTGACTGACCAACTCCACTTCCTCCACTCTACTTCCCATTCCTGGGGCCTCTGAGCAGCTGGCGTCTGAACGGGGGATGTTGTGGGCAGGGAGTAGGTGCATGTTCTTCCCTGGTGAACAGGGGCTTATCTCGACCATCATGCCCACAGTCACATTCCCACATGAGGCTCTGCAGTCCCCTGGCACCTTGTCACCCCTGGACTATTCCTTGTCCAACTCTGACAACATCCACTCCAAGTACATTTCCCTGGTGCTTGCCCCTACCCATGGGCCCCTCAACCTTGCCACCCCTGAGTGTTGGGGACAAAGAGCAGTCAGGTTGAGGAGAAAGGCAGAATGGGCAGCTTGCAGTAGTCTGGAATCCAGGATGCCAATGCCAGCGCCCAGGTGAAAAGGAACTGAGAGACAGTGACTGCTTTATTTCTGCTTCTCCTCCTGAGGAAACTTCCCTTGAGATAAGCAAACTTTAGGAACCCTTTGATCTATAAATGCTGAACCAGTTAGATTAGCACAGAGAGGTAATTGTAGAATGCCATCCAATAATCATGTTGGTTCACCGCCATAAAAATAGAATTTGCTGGCAATTAGGGCCCTCAGTCTACAAGGCCGTGAGTCCCCTGACCCCATACACTTGTTTTATTTCTTTTTTTTTAATCGAATCAAGGTGAGATAAACTGTTGTTTATAAAAAGTTGTTCATGATTGAGTTCAGTCATACAATGTGCAACACCCTGCCTCAGTTTCCCTCCTGCCCTCCCTCTGCCTGCGTCTCCGGTAGACATCTCTCTCTCTCTTTCTTTTAGACTCTGTGGTTTGTAATATTATTACTGAAGGAGTATCGTGCATCTCACTTTACCTCCTTTCAGTACCAATCTGCACCTCAAAGAAAACAGTGACCAGGATACAAATAATGTGAGAAAGCATTTGCCCAGTACCCATCTAATAAGAAGTTAATATCTTTAGATAGGTAGATAGATAGATAGATAGATAGATAGATAGATAGATAGATAGATAGATAGATAGATAGATAGAAGATAGATGATAGATGATAGATAGATGATAGATAGATAGATAGATAGATAGATAGATAGATAGATAGATAGATAGATAGATAGGTGCATACATACATAGATGGCATTGGTAGAGCCTAAAAAGAAACATCTAATCCCAGCTCCCCCCTGCAAATGAGGAGAGGAAATGAACAGAAATGCCCTCAAAGAAAAGAAATGTAGATGGTCAAAAGGCACATGAAAAATTGCTCAACTCACTAATTATCGGAGAGATGCAAATCAAAACAACTGGATTTTATCTCCCACCACAGAGACTGACACATCATTTCTTTTTCCTCAATCCTGTGTGGTGTCCCTGCTTCAACTCTGTGCACGGTGGCTTGTCCCAGCCCGAATGGCTGAGTTTGTCTTCTGTGGTCCTGGTGGACTCACTTCCCACCCTACTGAGCCTTTGTCACCGCCACACGTCCCTCTATTCCAAACTCCGTGGCTATACCAGCCTCTTCCCCCATCTCAGCTGGCCACATTCTGTGTTGTGGGCCAGAAAAGGCAACACACACACACACACACACACACACACACACACACACACACACACACACACACACACACAGAACTTCAACTCATCCATGGAGTTTCGTGGCTCATAGAGCATGAGGCCCAAAAAGCAACCAAAGTCGGGTCCAGCCCCACCAATTTTATAGCCTCCAGCCATTGTGGCTTGCACCTTGGGCACTCACAACACCAGATACGTGACTGGACAGAAGCTGATGCTCAGTAAGTTGATGCTAGACCTGCCTTGAAGTGAAACCCAAGTCAAAGCTTGGCCCAGAAGAGTCACCTGGTTCCTTCTTTTCCTCCCAGTCCTGGGCTCTCCTAACTGGCCTTCATAGTCATATCCAAGACTTCAACGTCTACTGGCCTGTATCTTCCTGAAGCCTTTTAATTACCTGATGCTCTTCATGGAATATAAACTGTGAACTGAATTTTCAAAAAGGGGGGAAAAACTTGCTTCAAATATGCCATCCCGTACTTTCTCCCCCCAGTAAAAAATAACGTCTCCCCTGGAAGCCCTGATGTAGCTTCTGAAACTCCCAAAGCTAGACTGGCAGGTGGGGAAGAAATTTAAATAGCTTGAAATTTTGATCTTTTCCACCAATGTGTTTTAGAAACCACCCAAGTGCCAGAAGCTGACAGCAAAAAAATCGTGATTCCCCTCCCAATTCTCTGGTTTAAAATAACCTCCCCGAGAATGTGCTACCTTTCATGGGCAACAATTGGAATGTCTAGGTTTTTCTTTCTCGTGTCCCAAAAAGAAATAAAAATAATGAGATTAGATCCTTGGCTTAACCAGCATGAAAAGGACGTTCAAATCCTCTGTTTCTTTCAGTACATTCCCAAAGAGATTAAGCACCATGGGAAATTAAAACAGGATGGAAAGATCCGGGAGCAATCAGGGGTGTCAGGGAGATCTTGGGTATCAGTCACTCAGGAAGGTCATAGCTTTGCACAAATCACCTGCTCTCAGTCTTCCGTGTCTCCCCCACCCACCATTCCCCCACTTCATGCTCAACCTCCCTGGGCCACCCACTTAGAACCGACTCAAGGAACAAGAGCAATAGCACAGCAGATAGGGCATTTGCCTTGCATACAGTCAACCAGGTTCAATCCCCAGCATCCCATATGGTCCCCGAGCCTGCCAGGAGAAATTTCTGAGCACAGGGCCGGGAATAACCCCTGAGAATCAGCGGGTTCCCCCCACACCTTCAAAAAAAAAAAAAAAAAGAACCAGCTCAACTGTCCAGTTTAAAGACCACATTAGGGTCATGCCTGGCTGTGCTCAGGGGTTCACTTCTGATGGGTTTCAGGGGGCTTCAGGGGACCCAAAACAGTGCCAGGGATCAAAACTAGGTCAGTCATGCTCCAGGTATGCACCTTACCAGCTCCATATAAAAGAGAAATAATCATAGTAATATAAAAATCCCACAGTCAGCAGATAGCCTGGTCCTTATTGATACTGCTGTTACCTACTCAGAAATGGGGGATGTGGTAGATTCTTTTTTCCACATGAACTACAGCAGCCCAGCAGGACCCCCTATACCCTCTGACAAAAATGGCTCAGCTCTGTGACTTAACCTTATTAAACTTCCAAGCTACCTAATTTGTTTTAGATCTATAAATCCTGGACTGCATGGCTGCTTGTGCCACACCTCAATATCTTGTAGTGTCAGCCCAGTAGGATCACAGGAAATCTGATAGGAAAGTTCCATAGAAATCTACTAAGCTTAGTGAGTCTAAACAGTAACACAGACGGTTCAATCGACACCAACCATAACTCAGTAAATTCTTACATAATGACTTTAGTAACACCATGGAGAGATAAAACAGTCATTTCAAACTGACCCTGATTGATCTAAATTTTGATAATTCCATTTGTGTGTGCTATAATAAACAATATAAAGTAAATTTGTTTATGCCTGCATAGAGGCAGGCTAGGATGGTGGGTGGGAAACTGAGGACACAGAAGAGGGAAGGTGACACTAGTGGTGGGATAGGTTGATAATAAAAATCAGAAAGAAAAATAAAAGGCAGAGAGAAGTCAGATTCCCTTGGGTCTCACAGTGGGAATGGCACAAAGACTCCAGAAAATTTTCTGAACAAAGATAAGACTGGAGCATTTTTACAACATCAAATGGCAAACTTGTTTCTGCAAAGGGCCAGAGAGTGAGTCTTTCCAGCTCCATGTGGCCCATCTGTTCTCAGTTGCAACCTCTCAGCTTTTGCTGCAGTAACAGGAACTGAAAATCCCTCAACAGAGGACTGACCAGCTGCCAGAAAAACTGGATTTCTGTTCTATGGAAAGGAATAGTACATCGTTGTCACATAGCACAAACTCTGTTCCAATGGTTCCAACATGCAAGGGACCATCCACATACAGGCCTGGAGGTGCCAGTGGCAGGTGAGCGGAACTGGGCAGTTTTGAAGGGCCCTGTTTTAGAAGCAGCAATGAGGTGGACAGGTGGGGGAACCAAAAATAGCAGGTGGAGACCGTTGGGGTCACACGTGGAGAGCAAGGGAGCAGCACAAATGTCATAACCACAGGAGCAATGGAGGAATGACCTGGGGACACAGATGTGGGTAACCCAGTTGTAATGCTGTGGAGATGGTGAGGAGGGAGCACCTGTGGGCTTTACCCATACCCTTGGACCTCCAGAAGGCAACTGTCTGGATTGGATTCTTCAAAAGTGGACTCCCTGAGGGACACCCACCATCCTGTACCTCCCCTTTCTTTTGGGGCACCACTGCCCTCATCAGGAGTCAAAGGCTACGGGGCTGCTTGAGAGTGAGGGGAAGGGTCTAGTAAACTGGGCAAGGAAAGGCATCCTCTTTGGGTTGGGCAAGTGCAGAGAGCTGTGAATGGAGATAATGGCAGAGAAAGCACCACTGTTGTCCCTGTTGCCTCCCATGGACCCTGAATCCAGCTGCACCTACCCAGATTTGCCATCCTGTTCAAAGCCCATGCGCCTCACACTCTTAGGCAAGCCAAAGTGCTACCTTATGAGCTCTACCATGCCCTGTGCTCCTGGCACTGCTTTGCTCTGTCCAGTCCTACCCCATTTAACTTTCCTACATCTCCTGCCACTTCTGGTTCAACCGTGATGCACAGAGCTATAGTTAAAAGTAGACACACAGGGGCCAGAGCAATAGCAGAGCAGGGAGGGCATTTGCCTTGCATGAGGCTTAACTAGGTTTGATCCCTAGCATCTCATAGGGTCCCCTGAGTCCCACCAGGAGTAATTCCTGAATGCAGACCCAGGAGTAGCTCCTGAGTATCACAAGGTGTGACTTAAAAACAAACAAATTTACAAAAAGAAGTGGGAGCAGAGGCGTTGGTCTTGGGTTCAAACATGGTGCATGCTCTCATCAAAGCCTGGCCTCTCCATGTACAGTGGGTGTCAGCTACAGCAGGAGTGAGTGAGAATGGCAGGGATAAGGGTCATAGTCTGAGCACCCCAACACATGGTACAGGGGGAACTGGAAGGACTTCCCCTAACAGCTTGGTTATCTGCCCTCCTTCTTCCACCCTACTATTGGCTCAAATATTGGGGACCATCCCACTGCCAACAACAGATCAGACTAGGCATGACCATAGCAAGCTTGGGGGCAAAGGCAGCTGCTGATGAATTTGGGGTAAGAGCCGAGTGAAAGCAGGGCACCCTTGACTCAGAGGTGGTGAGGAGGGGCAGGTCTCCTCAATCACCAGGTAGGGAAATGGGGGCTTGAGAGCCATGCAAAGGTATAAAAAAGGCTCCTGTAAGTGAGCCACCTGATCACGGTGTCCCCAGGACCTCACACAGGCACTGGGATATTCACCTTCCATAGAAGTATGCAGTATGGGAGAAGCACTATTCGGAGAACTACTGCATGGAAGTCTGAGTCCCAGCCACCATCTGGCCATTTTCTCTTTTGTGCACAGAAAAAGCCCTGAGGGACAACAGGAAGGGCTCCAAAATGAAGGGGTTCTCTGACCCAGTGCTCTGAGGGAACCACAGACAAGCCTGGAGCAGATGACAAGAGAAGGGTGCACTGATGCTCATTTAGGTGTATATCTATCTTTTCTGACTGGATCATTGTCCCTTTGGGGCCCCCTCCTTCTCGGCATACCCCACATTCCCCTAGGACTCTCTCTGCCTGCGTCTGTGACACAAGACCCATCATCCCATTCTCAGACCTTCTTCCATCCCTTCTACCTTCCATGGCTTCTGGGCTAAGTCCCCAATGATCAGACCCCACCTCAAAATCAGTCTCTGTGGTCCCCTGGACAGTGCAGACAGGACTCAGCGAGCAGCAGGGAGCAACAAGCCCCCATCTCCCCTGGAACTTTACTCCCCTCCCAGAGCCATCTGGGCAACCCTCCCTGTGATGTACAGGTTAGAGCTGTTCCCAGGATGGGGAACTGTGGGAGAAGGAAAGAGATTGAGGAAGTTTCAGGGGAGATGCTAAGATTCTGCTAATTTTTTTAAATAAAAATTAAGTTTATTCTGGGTCATTGAGGACATACCAGGCATTGCTCAGGGCTTACTCTTGGCTCTGTACTCAGTAATCACTCTTGGCAGTGCTGAGTGGGGGGGACCCTAAAGGATGCCGGGGATTGAACCCAGGTTGGATTCCTTCCTCCCCTTCTTCCTTCCTTCCTCC